>CAEFZX010008957.1:0-11521 GCA_903066825.1 Alfaro cultratus
AGAGACTGTTTAGCCAATCAGAATGCAGAACACAAAGCACCATGCAAATCCGTGAAGCAGCGAGACGTGAAAGGTGAACCGCGATACAGCGAGGGATCACTGTAACTGATTAATAAATAAAGTTTATTTTACAGGATCTGAACCAGGTGAAAATAAAACTTCCACTAGAGGAATTTACAGAAAACCTGAATGCAAAATGTAGATATGTTAACTGTAATATCATCACTGTTTATGATATTGTTTACTGATTAATAAATGAATTGATTATTTCACTAACCGATTCATTACAATTAATCTGATTAATTGTTGTAGAATGGCTTTAGATCAGTTAATGGAAACTCATTCAGTAACAGAGAAACAATGATATGAATAAGAACCTTTTCTTTTACATTATTGTCTGAAATAAACCGAACCAGAAACTCATGTTTCACCAGGTTTAACTCATCTTCATCATCATCATCATCACCATCATCACCACCATCATCATCACCATCATCACCACCACCATCATCATCACCACCATCATCATCGTCACACCATCATCATCGTCACCACCATCATCACCATCATCATCGTCACCACCATCATCATCACCACCATCATCATCGTCACCACCATCATCATCGTCACCACCATCATCATCACCACCACCATCATCATCACCACCATCATCATCGTCACACCATTATCATCGTCACCACCACCACCACCATCATCATCGTCACCACCATCGTCACCACCATCATCATCGTCACCACCATCGTCACCACCATCATCATCGTCACCACATCATCGTCACCACCATCATCATCACCATCATCACCACCATCATCATCATCATCACCATCATCACCACCATCATCACATCATCATCATCACCATCATCATCATCGTCACCACCATCATCACCATCATCATCATCACCATTATCATCATCACCACCATCATCATCGTCGTCACCACCATCAGCATCGTCACCACCACCATCATCATCATCACCACCATCATCATTATCACCATCATTATCATCATCACCATCATTATCACCACCATCCCCATTATCATCATCATCATCGTCACCACCATCATCATCATCACCACCATCAGCATCGTCACCACCACCATCATCATCACCACCATCATCATCGTCACCATCATTATCATCATCACCATCATTATCACCATCATCATTATCATCATCACCATCATCATCATCATCATCATCATCATCATCATCATCACCATCATCATTATCATCATCATCACCATCACCATTATCACCACATCATCATCATCATCATCGTCACCACCATCATCATCATCACCACCATCAGCATCGTCACCACCACCATCATCATTATCACCACCATCATCACCATCATTATCATCATCACCATCATTATCACCACCATCATCATCATCATCACCATCATCATCATCATCATCATCATCATCATCACCATCATCATCATCACCATCACCATTATCACCACATCATCATCATCATCATCATCATCATCATCACCATTATCATCATCATTATCATCATCAATCACCATCATCATCATCACCATCATCGCCATCATTGTTCCTGATGCTGAGTATTTAGATTATTCTGACTCCATCATGCTCTGGTTGCTGGTTCTGCTCATGTGGACCCCTCCACCCCTTCCGCCCCCCTCCGCTCCAGTAACCCGACACGCAGAGTTTCAGAACAACTTCCCAAGCAGAAGCAGTGGTCTGACCTCTGACCTCTGGGGGTTTTATCCATTCATCATAAAGCAGAGTTTCCTCTCGTTCTTCCGTCTCTGCCCTCTCCCTCACATTTTCACCCGTCTCCTACTTCTGACTTTGCACTGACTCTCGCTGCCTTCTACTCTGCGTGTGTCTCTTTGTCTTTGTCCCACCTTGAAAAGTCGGCTCCCTTGAGTTTTGGGTTCAGACTCAATTTTCAGCTTCAGAGAGTGTGAGAATAAAACGCATGAAAAAAACAAGCGCAGTGGGAGAGAGATCAGATGAACCAAAGAAGAGCTACATGAAAGAAAAGCTAATCCACACAGGCTGAAGACAGACACACAACTGCTGAACTGTGTGTAAACGCTGCTGTGTGAGAATTCAGTCCTGGTTTCATGTCACATCCGTCTCTCACAGCTCAGAGTTTTTCTCAACGTCTGACTTCACATCAAACCAAACTTTTCCTGATTAGGTCAGTTAGGATCATTAGAGGAAGCTCTGACATGTGAACCAGAACAACAAGAGCTAAAAACGCCATGAGGATCCTGGATGAAGCCGACGGAGGTCATCCTCCTCAGAGAAGCTGAAGTGCTGCTCTGAGAGGAGGAAGCCATAGATTGTAAATGTTCTCAGGGACAAAGTCCTTAGTTATTGGACGCACTTTCTGTGATCGAGGGCTGAAATGATTCATCGTAATGAATCAATTTCTTAAACAATCAGCAACTAATTTTGTAATCGATTAATCATTTTGGTATACTTAATGTGTACTAAAAAGAATAACAAAGCCCATTTGCTGAGAGAACAACACAGTTAGAGTTGTAATTAAGACAAAAACATCAATACAGGTTGAACTTAAGATAAAATGAACTCTCTATATTCCTGTTCTACCCAGAATGCCCAGAGTGGCATTTTAGTTTCACAAGGTTCAGATTCTGTAGAACAAAAAAAAAACCTTCCTAGTGAGCACCTTCTGATATCCATTATTAACTGATTAATAAAAAACAGATTTTGTACCAGTTGTCTATTTTCATAAACTCTGTCTCAGGGTAATTATTAAATATGCTGCCAATAACTGTTACTGGTTTTTTTAGTAGTAGAATGATTAATTTAAAGTGTGTTGTGAAAATCTTTATTTTCCATGAACAGATGAACCAATTTTGTCTGTTCATGGGTGCAATTTGGGGGTGTGCGTGCTTCTTCCTGTCTGAGTCCTGATGAACAGAGAGCCTCTGGTTCAGTTCATGGTTTGGTTCTGTGGATTCTGCTAACTGAACTCTTTATTTTTATTAATATGCGTTGCGTTTACTGAACCACACTTGTTCTCCTGATCGTCTCTGAGGCTCATTAGTGGCTGTAATTTGTTGCTGGCAGACGTGTTGTGCCGCCATCAGAGGAAGCCACCGAGTTATTCTTAGCTTTTCCTTCTCAGCTGTTTGGAGACAGGAAAGGAAATCCAAATAAACACGGCAGCGTTTCCTCTGGTGGGAAACTCAGGAAACATGCCAGCTTCAACAACTTCCTGCGGCTGCACCAGGAGAGCCTCTGGAGCCGTCCTGATCACCTCCCGCTTCCAGATGGAAACACGCACACACACGCCTACACACACCAACACACACACAGGCAGCTGCTAGTTTAGCTTAACTTAGTTAGTCTTCCAAACGGGTTAGTTTAAATCTGTGATGGCATTCCCATTCCTTTGTTTGTCACCACACTCAGAGAACCCCCAGGTCTCTGGGGAGCGCCCCCAACCCAGCGCCTCCAGCCCCGCGCCCCCAGCCCTGCGACCCCGGGCCCGCGCCTCCAGCCCCGCGCCCCCAGCCCCCAGCCCAGCCCCCACAGCCCTGCGCCCCCCCAGCCCCGCCCTCCACAGTGACCCCAACGCCTCGCAGCTTTGTGTGTCTCTGGGAATGTGTCTCCTTCAGCCGGCGCAGCTGGAGCCCGAATAAAAAACCCAAGAAAGAAAGGAAAGTGACGACGAGTTGGTCTTAGGGAAACCTGTTGTAATATCTGGAGGAACACACAGATTTCCCAGGACCCTAAACGCCTCATCTGAGCCGCTCCACAGGACTGACCGTTTGTTTTAGGGGTCAGTAAACGTTCCACAGCAAAGCACCAAATCTGGGTTTTTATTCTCACTGGAATAAAAATGTCTTCAGCGTTTAATTGTTTCATTGAGAGAAAAATTCAGATTAAAACTCTGACCTGCTTTCCTGTCCCACAGCATGATGCTGCCTCCACCCTGTTTCACAGTGGAAATGTCATTTTCAGGCTGATTTTGTTCTGCAGGGAGTTTCATTTTGGATTCCTCTGATTAGACCACAAAGTCTTCTCGCTTTCTTCTAGCTACTTCTCCATAAAGGTCAGACTGATTAGAGGTATGACTGACAGCTTTCCTGTTAACAGATTATCTCTGTGAAAACTATCAATCCTCAAAGTCCCTCTTCATATTTCTGCTCTATTTTGTGTTCGTTCTTCACTTTAAATCCCTATAAAGTCGTTTGACATTCGGAGTTTCAGAATGACGAAGTGTAGAAAGTGCAAAGCGTCGCCAAGGATGAAAAACAATAAAACAAGTTTTGATTAACGTCGTTTCTCTGCTTCCTTGAGAAAAGATTCAGCATTTTAAACCAAACCGGCTCCTTCCTGGCATCCAAACACACGATGGCTGCCATGCTGTCAGCCTGCTTCCTCCACTCTCACTGCAGCAACATGCAGATCTGGAAGAATGCAGTGAGTTAAAGAAAGAAAAGATAAATCTAAGTCCAGATGTGATAAATTCCAGGATTCTATGACTAAAATGAACCAGAAGGAAAATCAGGGAGCGCTTCTCGTATCTCATCCAACTCTAAAGCCAAAGAGTCTGAACACCAACAAGAAACCCGACAGAGGAGAAGAGAAATGGAGAGAATTATCTCACTCCTTTCTGAGTTGGTCCATCTCAAAACAAAACCCAAAGGCCTTCAGGAAGGAGGGGGGCTGTGCTCATTAGACCATGAAATATTTCATTCTTCCCACAGAATCTGAGCCTTTTCTTTGCAGGAGGAGTCTGCAGCTGTTGGCCTGTTTGTAGCGTAAGAGCACAAAAATGTTTGTCTGCAGCAGCTGCTCCAGCCCGTCACACTGCTGCGTCTTCTCCACCCTGAGCAAAGACCAGCCGAGAAACAGACTGCTGGACCCGAGTCCAACAGGCAGCGAGTCCAACAGGCAGCGAGACTCAGGCAGCGAGTCCGACGGCAGCGAGTCCGACGGGCAACGAGTCCGACGGGCAGCGAGTCCGACGGGCAGCGAGTCCGACGGGCAGCGAGTCCGACGGGCAGCGAGTCCGACGGGCAGCGAGACTCGGGCAGCGAGACTCGGGCAGCGAGACTCGGGCAGCGAGACTCGGGCAGCGAGACTCGGGCAGTGAGTCCGACGGGCAGCGAGACTCGGGCAGCGAGTCTGAATCGCAGCAGAGAACTGAGCAGAACCAAACATTTAAACCATGAAGTCAACTGGAACAACAGTTTCCCTGGAACATCTGGACCCGGCGCTCTAAAGGCACCATGAATTATTTTCCTCAATGTTTAACTTTTTTACTATTAGGAGTTGGAGAAAAAGTCCAACTTTACCTTCAGAATCACAACAGTCGTTCTGTAGATGTTTGCAGAATCAGGAAGTACCGTCTGTTGGGCTGAGGCACAAAAACTGAATCCTGAAACATCTGAGCAAACATGTCAGTTTCTCAGGAAGAAACGCACCAGAAAATGCTAACTTAGAGGTGATGTTCCCCATCATACATCCGCCTCTCTGGAAGCAGCTATTCATCCAGGAGAATATTTTTATGATTCATTCTGATTCATAAACTAGAATCTCAGACATTCATGCTGTTTTTTTCATCCCACCTGCTTTCGTTGAACGCCCATAAAACAATCTTTTCTACTTAGCAAACCCAGATTAGCTTTTTTTGTAGGTCAGCATTTTGCTGAATTATGGAAATAAATCAAGTTACAAAGGGCTCAAATCTCACAGATCAATTATTTAACTGTCTTTGTCTGAAGACTTTCGGTTCTGATCTCCATTGTAAATATGAGAGTATGGCTGCTGATCAAACCAGAATACCTGAGAGTGAAATCTTCCAGGTAGGTTATATGATTTATGGATGTAACTACTTTTATTTTAACATGCTTTATGGGTATTTAAAAAAAAAAAAAGGCCTTATTTTTTTACTTTTTGCTTATTCAAATTAAAAATGGATACTCCTTTTAAATTCTTTAAAGAATTAAAAAACAAATTTAAAAGTTAAAACTTACTTTAAATCATCAGAAATGTCCCTGTGGTAGGATAAATTAGCCTCTCCATCTGATTGTTGATTTCTGCTCTTACTTTTTTTTGACAGTTGTAATGAAGCGTAACCGTGGCAACAATGTGTTTTTACAACTGCGAGCAGCTGATTAGCATCTTAAAAGCTTTGTGACCCCAAATCCCAGAGGACCAAAGAGCAGAGAGAGAAGGAAGAAGTTCAAACCATCATAAGGAACAGGGATGGAATCCCCTACTCCAACATCTGTCTAACCACAGCCAGGCAGAGATCAAGAGAAGCAGCAAAAGCTAATGAGATGGACTAGCAGTGCTTACCATGCTAGCAGGTCATGACAGTCACAAGAATGACATACAGTAACCGTCTTCAGTCAGAGGTTTCTACGGATTCATTGCAAGACTGACTGTTACTGGAGATGTTTCCTGCCCACAGAATCACCATCCACAACGACTCTTTGAAGATACGTGGATGCTATGAATTACAACATTGAGTTTCCTTTAGGGATAAATAAAGTGAACTGATCCTTGGTTTTAGGATGCGTGTGGAGTAAAATGTTGATGTTTCTGCTCTGCTCAACAGAGGACGCGGACCAGAAACAGCCGTAAAAACTCAACAGGGAACGTCCAGAGTTTGGAGAGAAAACACATCTACAAGATTCACTTTCCAAAAATCACTGCTAACGTATGTGAAAACTCAAAGCTTGGTGTTGCCCCAACAATCCAAACATAGGGAGCTGTGTGCTGATGTTCCAGCAAAAACAGTAACGCATGAAGGGCGTGTGCTGAATATTTTACATCCAAAAAAATGCAGTTTAATGCCATGAAAAACACACACGGTGTCATTTAGGGGTTCTCAAACTGCACACTTCCCCCTAAAATGATGTGCAGGCCAACATCTGGCAAACAGCTGGATCACAGAGCAAAACAACTGGATTTATCCTCCACTAATTTTACACATATTGGTGTGTTTTGGAGTTAACTTTCACTATAATCTGGATCAGCATCAACTACCCCAGATAAGACCTTCATCATCTCCCAGCTCACCTGTGTCTTGTCTGAACTGGTGCATGGACTGGAGGTCGATGATGTACGGCGAGAGCCTGCTGTCGACCTGGCCGAGGACCACGCTCCCTCCGCGGGGGTCGCTGCTCCGGATGGCCGCCTCGATCTGGTGGGAGACGGCGGGGCTGTAGGGCCGCCACCGGCCGTGCTCGTTGAGCCATTCCCACACCACCACAGCGGAGGCCAGGAGCATGTTGTTACTGGTGGCCCTGGAGAGGAAATTAGTGTTAAAGCAGAAGGAAGGACGGGATGATGAGAACGGAGGCTAGCAGAGACACAAAGCTGTTCTCCTCCCTGTCATCTGATTTTAATCTATTCTCCTCTGAGTTTGTGGACATGTTTATAACTGATTATGAATAAATACAATCATATAATGTTGTAAAGCTAGCAGATGTCCAGGCTCGGAGCCTTACATGGAGCCGCGGAGGAGCTAACACCGGGAGGAGGCGGCACATTCTTCCGCAGAGATCCGGGCTTCTCTCATGGCAGCTGGGCGAAGCAAATCACGGTCCTGCCCCTGTTATTCCACCGTAATGCGTGGAGAAAACACCCGGGAACTGAGCAGGCACAAAACGTGGATGTTGGCCCTGAGGTCGGCTTCTTTCCGGCCGATGTTTTCCTTCCAGACGGGCTAACAGCAGCTCCGGCCAGTCGGTTGGTTCTTCGCCCGTTTGTTGAGGCCTTTAGAGGGGCAGAAATCTGTCGTCAGGGACGGACCGCCTCCGCCGTGGGTCCCCCACGCCGCGGGATTCCTCAGAACCAAAAGGCATAAAAACCCCACGAACACCTCCGTGTTTAAATTGTCTTTCAATTCCCCTTTTATTACCGACGTGTTGGGACTCGGCAAGCGAAGCTCCGTCCAACGACTCCCCAGCCTGGAGAGGAAAAACGGGTTCAACCGGTCCGGATCCCCGGGACACAACCTGACACATGCAACCGAAACCGAGCCTTTGTTCTCCGCTGGAGGAACCGAACTAATCAGCCATTAAAAAAATTACATTAGGAGAGTCTTAAAGCAGCAAATGAGTGAAAGGTTCACCTGTTGGACTCCTGCGTCCTCCCTCCGGATCCAAGACTTCTGGAACAAACTTTAACGAACTCCTTCATGAATGAAATCTACCCTTTGGGCTCCAGCATGGTTCCGTCTGTCTCTCCCGTCCACACAAAGACAAATCCTCTACAACTTTTATTTTATTTAAATAAACCATAGAGAGGAAAAACCCTCTCTGTGAAGTTAGGAGGAGAAAAACGGTGTTACCATGTTTATTCTATCCTTTCGCGTCCATCTTCGCTTCATTGTAGCCGATAAGTGGCTGTGAGGCTGCGGGGTGGAGGAGGACAACAGCCGCCCCCATCACTCAGCTGCCTCCACTCACCACGCCTAGAAACCCCCTGGAACACGGTTCACACAGAAATAAACTCTGCTTTTCTAGATTTATCATTTTATTTATATCTTATTCCACGCCCAAATAACATAAAATGGATAAATACACGTTAAAATGCATCTTTTTTTTTTTTTTTTTTTTTACATTTTCTGTCTAGTCGTTTGCCTCACCGTTTGAAAAAGTTATGAAATGTCGCCACCCGGTGGAGAAATTGTGAGTATGGCGAATTTAAGTGGTTCGGTCCGCGGTTTGATTTTTAAGATTTAATTTTCATATTTACTTAAATGTCCTTGAATCCGAACATTTTACTTCACTACACCAGGAGAAAC
The DNA here is from genome assembly GCA_903066825.1 of Alfaro cultratus. Lineage (NCBI taxonomy): Eukaryota > Metazoa > Chordata > Actinopteri > Cyprinodontiformes > Poeciliidae > Alfaro > Alfaro cultratus. Next base: position 8,807 of record CAEFZX010008957.1, read on the forward strand.
AAAACATACACATCACCATCGCTGTCCTCCACTTGTTGATAAGATTTAAGTAAAAATGACGTCATGTCCGGTATCTCAGGCTCCATAGCTCAGGGGTTAGAGCACTGGTCTTGTAAACCAGGGGTCGCGAGTTCAAATCTCGCTGGGGCCTGTGATTACTTTTTCAGTTAAAAATTATTTTACTTACCTGCACATGTTATCAACTGTTTAAGTTTGTAGAGAATTATTTGTTATAATGCAGTACACAGCTAAGGCGCTACTTTTCATAGGAAGCTTCCAGTGAAGACTGTGTGCTTCTCTGTTTCCTATTTGCAACAGCAAAATCTATTTCTGTGATTGTCACCAAGCTCAAATTATAAATAACTGTTCAACACTTTTCAATGAATATGCTGGCCTAAAATGGTCACAATTTGGATGTTCTTCTTTGAAAAAGACTTTTTTGGTATAAGTAATATGAAGTTAATATGAAATCACTACATTGTGAAATCTTTACTGTAATAATCATAAAAGTACAATTAAAAACTAATTTAAAATTATTACTCCCATATTTACATCATGTGTCACTTTCATGCAGTCAACAGTGAACAAAATAGGCATATATCTTTATGAATATGAAGTTACTTACGAGCCTAAATCTGGCTTTACATATGTTTACTCTTTAAGTCCATACAGGGATAATTGCAGTTTACACAAATTTTCTGAGGTTCCTTCTTTAGTCTTCAGGTTGTTCAATATAAATTCTATTGTGGCATTTAAATATGTTGTCTTCAAGTCCATCTAGAGAACAAATATGTCATCTTGTGACGCCATATTGAGCCTTACAGGTCTGAACCATCACTATGGGCTCTTTGCACCTGCCGCGCTGACCGCAAATGCGGCACTCTTTTTTCGCTGTGAGTTACCATGACAGCTAGAAAAGACAAAGTCGTATTTCAGACACAAATTAAACAATACTATGCACTTTGTTGTCTTCCTAAAATGGGCTTTTACGTTTTCATGGATTTCCAAGCGGTCCTGAATTAATTAGACAGTGGCTTGTAAATATTCATTAAAGCTAACACCAGAGCTGCCTGAACGTAATCTCCCTGTTACTTGGTCTCTGACACTAACGACAATAAACGCATATAATATATTTGAAAATAAGGTAAAAACGTTACAATGGATGAAAAATGTTTAAATACTTAAATAGCAGATTTTTACAAGAAAAATGTCCGAGAATATTGGCTACTAGCATAAGCTAAAGCTAATGTTAGCCACAAAGTTTAAAGAAAGTAAAACTCACCTTCATATCTGTGAATGTATAACGAGGCGTCCATTTTAATACCTTTCTCCAGCTTATTGTTGGGATGTTCATTATTAATTGTTACCTTAGAAAAGCCCTGAAACACCCAGTGGAAAATGACATTTTCAATAGACAGGAAACGATCGAGCCGCTTTTCCCCGAACGCGGAAGCTGAGGTGTAAAGAGCCTACAGCTTTGTCCTCAGGTAAATTGGTTTCCTTTTTTCGGTTGCTGTTGGTTGGAAGTTTATGCTTCTGATTTCTGTGGTTCCAGCATTTTTTGTTTGCAGTGATTTTGGGTTGCATTTGGGTTTTTAGTGTGTTTTGGAGTTTCATTCACGTGTTTGCTGCTCCGTTGTTAGGAGTCAGAGATGAATATATCGGTATAATATCCAACTGGCATTTTTAGCCAGAAAGTCACTATTTCTTGATATTATCTGAATTTGCTATTTGAAAGTTAGAGTGGCAGAATGTTTAAACAGGAAAATGAACAAAATTATAAGAAGATGAAGCGCAACATTTGAGACGGTAGAGTAAATTGTAATACAGATTATAAAAGATACAAGGTTTATAACCTCTCAGTGGTGATAGTTGGATCAGAACCGAAACGGAAATACAACAGAATTCGCTGTCTATAGGAATATTTCTTATCATTTTTCTGACATTTGTCGGAGCCCGGATAGCTCAGTCGGTAGAGCATCAGACTTTTAATCTGAGGGTCCAGGGTTCAAGTCCCTGTTCGGGCGGCAGCTTTTTTCCTTCGTCCATGTAGTTCCTAACAAATTCCTAACATTCGTAACAAGTTCCGAACAAAGTTCTAACAATTGCTAACAAAGTCCTAGCATTTTGCGTGTTACGTCATCACGTATGTCATGTGCAGTGACCTGCGCGGAAAAAATTAATGTTGTTGCTCCTCCGACTCCTACTTTTTGACTCCTGCTTAATCGAGGTAAAATTTGTATTTATGGTGGGTAGTTTATTCATACCGGTCAGATTATTATTATCATCAGTCACTGAAGATGATTGTTATTGAATAGTTTGGTGATGATCATGAAAATCAGATGAAAAAGAGCAAAAAAAAAAACAAAAAACATTTCAAACTTTTATGCTATAAATATCTTGCCATCATGAGTGCAGAGAAAAAGGTTGTTGATTTTTTGGCAATCCAAGGACATAAGGAACATTTGCTGCTGCTTCTGTGTGTTTACAGGAAACCAGTATCGACTCAGGCCCTTCCTCTCCCACTCATGTTGCTGCTCCAGTCAGAGGTCAGCTTACTGATGACCGCTCCTTTAAGGGACCAAGTAGCTGTTCATCCCAGGTAGAGTGAGACCTATGTGGGTTCATTTTGTTTCACTACAGCATGCAACACTTTGTTTGGTTGCTGGGTTATTTTCTATAGACAATTTTGGGATGTAGTTGTTATAAAATCAT
>CAEFZX010008958.1:0-14697 GCA_903066825.1 Alfaro cultratus
GTTATCTCAACATGATTCAATTTCATAAACGTGAAGTTGTTGAATATCTTGTTTATCCAACATGATTGTATCACGTTTTTGTCTGAAACATGAAATTATTTAGTTAAAAGTACATGATATTCTTTTGTTAATGTAATAACCCCCTAAGTTCCTTTTTTACAGTGTAGTCAAGTTTGGTTAGCACTGTTTGTCCTGCTTAGCACTGTATCCTACTTGCTTTCAGTGATGTTTTACTTTATGTGACCAGTGTGGTTCCAAGCCCCAGTCTTAGACACAAGGGGGAGCAAGCAACTCAACAACCCAAGGAAAAAACATCAAATTGAAAGTCATTTATTGCAAAATCGCCTCAAAGGTAGGCTCAATAAAACAGATCTTTTTTAGGTGTTTGCCATGGTCCAACAATTGTCTGTAAAAGTCACCAGCTTAAAGGCCACATTTGATACCTGGTGCCATTTATTGAGCCCCACTTGCTGTGCTGCTTGCGACCATAGTGATCTGCCTGCAGCATACTCCTCAGGCCCGCACACAGCTGATTCTGTGCTACTCTGGAACCGCTCCACTCCTCAGGTATGACATGCCCTCTCCAGCCCTCTCCAGGCAGGTGATCCCCTCTGCCCTGGTCATCAGTGCTGGTTGTCCGTCCACCTCCCATGACTCTGCGCCAAACTTGTGGGTTCTTGCTCCTTGTCCTGGAGCGCATCCTTCTACCTGGCATCAATTAGACTTTACAGACACCTGCATTATCAGCCAATTACTGTGGTCCGCGTCCTTATTAGACGACAAGACTTCAGTTCAGAGTGTCTTTGAGGCAAAACACAACTAAAATCAAATGCAAAAATACATTTATTTATTTTTGATACTATGTATCATGGGTGTTATGCTTTTATATTTTGTGCAAGAAAGAAAGCACAACAAAATTCAAAAAATAGTAAATCTCATACATAAATATATTATGATCAGATTTTAGATGAATTAGCTGTGGTCAGGGCAACAACAGCTCTTGGGTGGAAACTGTTTATCAGTCTGTCTGTTTTTGACTTTATTGCTCTGAAACGCCTCCTCTAGAGATAGAAGAGGGCAGCCAGTCAGTCTCTGGGTGGTTTAAGACCCTTTGGAGCTGCTTCCTCTCTGCCGTACTGCAGTTGGAGAACTACATCAAGAAGCCATGACTAAACACCAACTCCACAGAGCAGCACAGGACACCACTGGACAACTTTATAATGGTGTTCTTCAGGTGGATGGGGCTATAATCATGGGAATAAAGAAAGTAGAGTAGGAGCTTACAACAAATCCTTGTGGAGAATTGGTCCTGGTGCTCAGTGCTGAGGACAGGTGGGATCCCACTCTCAGGAAGTTTATGATCCAGCAGCAGAGACTCAGATCCCCCAGGTTCCTCACCAGTCTGCTCCGAATGATGGTGTTAAAAGATGAGCTAAAGTCCAGGAAGAGCAGCTTCACGCAGCTCCTTTGCTGTTCCATGTGGTGTGCAGAGTGGTAGCGATGGGATCATCTCTAGACCAGCTGGTTCTGTATACAAACTGGTGGGGGTAGAGTTTGGTTTCTCAAAGCACTTCATGAGGATGGGCCTTAGTGCCACTGACCTGTAGTCATTGAGACTGCTAATGTTCTTGTTTGGCAGAGGGATGATGATGAAAGACTTTAAGCAAGGTGGGATGAAGCACTGGGTGAGGGACTGATTAAAGATTCTGGTAAAAACCCCAGAAGCTGATCTGCACAGTCCCTCAGCTGTCACACTGACAGGTCCAGCAGGTTCACTGCCCTCAGAGTTCTTCATATTCCTGTACACTGACGGTCTGGAAGTGGAGAGATGCTGCTCTGCTGGGGATTCAGCCTCGAAATGGGCAATGAATTTTGCCAAAGACACTGAGCAACCTCAGATTATCAAGCCTTCTTTAGCATTTGTTACTTAAAATACTTTAAGATTTAGGAGCACAGAACGTGACATACAGAGAACTCTGATGTGGTCATTAGCTTTGTTCTGATCCAATTGTCATGCTAATCTTGAATGAACACTTAAAGTGTTGGAAAAAAGAATAAAAAAATGAAAGAAAATATAAATTTGGTGTATTTCTACGAGTTTGGAACGAATCAACCAGGCTAAACAATTTTGCCAGATGTTGAGAGTCTTCTCATGGCTCTCATATTGAGAGCCATGAGAATACAGGAGTATTTGTATTTGGAGTATTTGTTGCCTCTTGTCAGAAAAGTGTAGGTACAAATCTTCGCTCTCAACTTCAGCCACTCGCCAGTGGACCAGCAATAGTTCTTTGAGTGGAGAGCCTTTCAGAAACTTTTAAACTAGCTGTTGCTCTGGATATATTTCCTCTTTGGTGTCAGAAGTTGTAGTACTTGATACTTGGTAGAGTGCATTCTTGCTACTCACTCTGTTGTTTCAGATTTAGAGTTGTGATCTCGATGGACATTACAGAGTGGTAGTCCTTCACAGTGGTTGGTGTGGATACAGGTTGTTCCTTCCTGAACTTTAGCAGTTGTGTTGGTCACAAGTTGCATGTGGAACGTCCTCTGGAATGGCCTCTGGATTGTTTGGAGTTCCAGTGCTTCCTCTGAAAATCCTTCATCACGTCCCAGTCACCTGGTCTGATGGCTTGCAGCAGCACTTTGGCAGGTTTTGGCAGGAAGATTTTCACTGTCTGTGAGGCTCGACAAAGGACAGTGGACAGGTTTTAGCAATAAGACAACATAAGAAGAATCTTTTATTACTTTTTTCATTTTCAATTTATTTTCAATTTTTTCATTTGTCACTTTAGTTGGTGAGAATTGAGCACAATTCAATATTTAATGGGCAAAAGGTGTGTTAGGTGGAGAATGTTTTAAAGGATTGTACCATCTCAACATCAGCAAATGTAAAAGAAGGGGCAGGTTACTGCCGAAGGTGCATCAACTCTTTCACTGCCATTGGCAACTACTTATTTTTATTTTTTTTGTAGCGTTCCATTTAAAGGAAGTCTAGTTAAGGTATAAGTGTATTGTAAAGTCCAATTTTAAGTTTAGTTTAAAAAGGTAAGTAGACTTCACATCTTTTCCAGATTAGTAGTTATGGTTAGTGCTTAAGTCAGATAAGCTCAGTCTTTTAGGTAAGCCTATTCTTAATTAATTTAATCAATTTAAAATATTGTGTAACATATTATGTGACATTGGGGATCAGCCAGCCAGCATAGCATCCCATGATGCATTACATCAAAAGGTTCTTTACACTTCCAAAACAAGCTTTGTTCAGATGGTACATTGTATTGTGCATTATTTCATAGTAGAAGTCATTAGGGGTTTACATTAAATTATTTCCAAAGGAAAAGTTAAAAGTGCTTACGAAGCTTTTAGGTTGTTTGTTTCATTTTTCGTTTTTTAAAAAAAATAAATAGATAAGATTGGAACCTATAGTATAGAAAATTTTTTGCATTGATTTCCTTAACACTGTTATGCATCATTATGAACATTGATTTTTAGAAATAAGTTCCTTATTATTCTACAAACTAAAGAAAACCATACAAAGCATTTAAACTGTTTTATTAACTTTCAATGTGTAAGTACTATGTCATGTTGGGTTCTATTTTCTCGAGCCCACATGCAGAACACAATACAGGAGAGTAAAAATCAGTATTAGTAGATTTACTTAATGAACAACAACAATAATCTGAATGTGCAATGATGATCTGGTCCGGGGATTCAGCGGTAACGGGAAGCAATGGTTCACTGAAGGAGGAGAGCAGAGTGGTGAGTTTAGGGGTCGTAGGAAAACGGAAGGATCTCAGAAAAACTGGTAAGATCTTACTGGTGGTCGCAGGATTGATCTTTTGGAGAGTACTGAGTATGTCCGGGGTCTCGGTCTCTTTATGAGTCCAGGTGCAATGGAGGAGTACGGCGGGGAGCGGACAGGTAGGCACAGGTTCAGCGAGGACACAGAGGAGCGGTACGGCCGCTAGCCGTGGGATCCAGGAGGGACTTGTGAACAACGGAGAAGGTGAGTCTGGGAACTCGGGCTACCAGTGGGTACGTTCCACGGCATCACGAGGGAAGTTTTCAAACAGGGAAACAGCCAGGATCCAGTCAATGGATCCAGGGCGTCACAAAGGATCACCTGAAGGCAACAGAGAAACAACAAGAGAATCACTGGAAGGTTCAGGGCAACAAGGAACACAGAGACAGGCTCTAGGGGGCTCAATGGTACCGTGACTGGCAAACACTCAGGCGCCGAAGGACTGGCGGCCCACTCCTTAAGTACACCCAGTTGATGAGGCTTGATAGATGACAGCTGGGAAGGATGATGACATCACCGCACTCCATCCGGAAACCTGGTACCATCTGGTGGTGTAAGGTGGACAAGACGCACAGGAAACCCCACAAAGAAGACCAGAGCTGTAGAAAACAACTTCCAATCTTGTACATATACTGCAACCCAAATAGTTCTTTTGGTGAGAGTTCACAAGCATTTAATATAACATGATTAGCAGATGTTAACTTGTAGTAATTTTCCAGCACAAACTTTTCCTGCAGATGACAAAAAAGTTCCTTTTTCGACAGTTCCATCTTTCCTCTAGTGCTTTAACTTTTTTTCGGAAAAGCCAAAAACCACGCCAAGCGAGTGTAAAAATGTTTTTGTGAAAAACAGGAAGTTATTTTGATTGACCTTTTCTGTTCCAATAATCCAAAATATGCATGAAAAACATTTCTAGAAACAGTTAGTGTCTTGGCTCCTCTAATGCACACATTAGCTTCAGCTCTCTGTCTTCAAAAATGAACTACGATCAAAAATTTCTACAAACAACATACTTTGGATATAGACCAGCTTGTCCTAGGCAGTGACCTTGGACTCAAACTGTATTACTGCAACAACTTTAAAGAAAGCAAAAAATATTGGCAATAATGTGCAGCAGCCTCGACTGACACCTTTTTCTGTTGTGAACATAAATTAAATCTAAAGCACAACATTGGGATTAATTAAAATGCTGTTTTCTGAACTTTTAAACTAGTGTTCATGTGCAAATTGCAATACACAAAGCTTTGCAACTTTAGAAATATGATTTTGATTTAATAAACTATGGATTCATGTTTGTGTCATCCTCTGGCAGGACCTCTGTTTTTTGTGGTTGTCAAACTTTCACTGCTTCTTTTATCCTCTACAGACCTTGTGCCAGTGGGTTCTGAGTGTCAGGAAGAACTACAGGAAGAGCGTGGCCTATCACAACTGGAGACATGCACTGAACACAGCACAGTGCATGTTTGCTCTGCTCAAGTCAGGACGCTTACAGGTAGGTTCTGATTTTCAATTATGCCAGAAGCTTCCACACATGTTATATTAATGTTTTGAAGTGTTGATTTGTGGAGGGAACTGAAAATTGGAGTGATGGTAAGAACACCTTCCGGGCTCAACGACTTGTATAAATAACATTCCACGAGCCATTTTTTAAAAAGCATAATTTAAAAACTTTAAAAAAAAAATTTCATAGATTAAATCTGTAAGATTAAAAATGACTATATTTCTTTTGCTTTGTCAGTGTTTGAGAGATGAGTACAAACTCCTTTGTAGAATAAAAATCCTTTTATTAGTTGCTTGACTCCTTTAACATTATTAATTGAGTTAATTGCAGGGTCTGTAATTAATCGAAATTAATCATATTTTAATTTTAAAAAATCCCTATATTGGCAAAATAAGCATTTTTGATTCTAAAACCTTTTTTGCTGCAAAGTGTTAAATAAATAGACATTTTAGCTCAATGCCAAAGATATTTATAGTTTTTAATCTGTTCTTTTTCACCATCAGATTGGTGCAAAGTGTTATTCTTGGCTTTCAGCTTTCCAGAGCTGATCATTCATGGAGCTTCTTTAGAAAGGCCATCCTGTGGATCCTGACATGAGCATTGAGGATGTCTGTGCTGCTGCTACATGTTGAGATACTATGTAGGCTTGAATAGCTTTGGTGGTAGGCTAACTCCTTGTAGCACAACTAAAAACATAACCACATAAAATCTTGCAGTGGTGTTTACAGCTTATATAGCAGTATGCAAAACTCTTGAGTCATTCCTTGTTTATTTAGTTTTCACTTCAAAGAGTCAGACTAGACTGTCTTGTAACATTTGCTCTTCTTTTTTATAGTATTTCTTTAGGTATTGACTGGTTTGTCACTCATTTCTGTACTGGACATAATCAGTGGCAGCAGTTCTAAGGAAGTAATTCCATTTCTTTTTTGACAGAATAACCTGAATGATGTGGAGATCTTGGCCCTGATGATTGCAACTCTCTGCCATGACTTGGACCACAGGGGAGTCAACAACTCCTACATACAGAGGTACAGTAGGAAGTCAGAAAGGGGGAGATGGAGGCTATACATGTAATCAGTGGATTTACAGTGCAGGTGACTGCTATGTCACCATTGTCCAGGAGTGATCACCCACTGGCCCAGCTGTACTGTCACTCTACCATGGAGCATCATCACTTTGACCAGTGCCTCATGATCCTTAATAGCCCTGTACGTATACTACATAAACAAACACAATATTCAGTCCAACATCTTATTTGTATAGCATGACTAAGACCTTAAATATTAAAATCTGCTTACATTTATATAAATGTACATAAATTACAACCACAGGAAAAGGCCAAGACTTTCCAAGAGCAACTCTGTTTGTGATGCACAGTAAGCTTGAGAATAGTTCTGGTTTAGATTGAGAAATACCTCATTAATACCCAAATACCAAATTCATAATGTGACAGGTGAATGTGCAGCAATGGGATTTGTGTGCTGGGACGTTTTTTGTAAAGTGCCTTGAGATGAGCTGCACTGTGAATTGGCGACTATAAGCAAACTGTATTGAAACTGAATTAAATTGGGTGTGTTTGTGTGAGTGTGTGTATCATAAGGTATGAGTGGTGTTCTGACTTGCTCACTGGCCTTATATGGATGAGGAAGTGGGGATTTCATTTTTACTATTGACTGTGTCATAGTGTGTCATAATGTGCATTTAGTCAAAATAAAATTGGAGTCAGCTAGATCTAAATCAAGCTCGATTGAAAACTGTAAAGATGAAAAATGTCTATCCCAAATACATTGACTGAGGAGAAAACAAAGATGACACCAGATTGAGTTCCAACAATTCAAATGATTCATAACATCATTTACATCCAGTGACAGTTGATGCAAATAAACAACTGCTAACAGTGCTGAAGGAGTAAAATGAAATTCAAACTTTCAACAAACATCAATCTTTATGTTTCTGCCAAGATGAGACATACCTACTAGGGACAGGCATTAATCTTATCATTTATTATTACTTTGATAAATTTCTTATCATCAGAATTTTCATGTATTGTTGTCATGATAAATTCCAATTACGTTTACAATAGATGCCATTGATCATAATTAGCCAATTTCTGTGAAAAAGTGTATGATTTTATACCACTTCACAGCTGATCTCCTCTTTCCTTCACACTGCACAAGCGCCTGGCAACAAATCCTGTCGTGTGGAACTATAACGGTCTGAGAGTGAATGGGGACATTTGCGTGTTGTGGTAGAAATCTACCTCGGGGGTGAAGCACGTCAAAATGCATCAACACAACCTAATATGGCATTTCAAAAACAAATACTTGATGGAGTTTGGCTACATTGAGGCTCACTGCAGGGAAAAAAAGACATCCGGATCAGCCAGGCAGCAGGTAAAGCAGCGCACAACTACCAATACTCACCCGGATTAGCATCACGGTCAGAAAGCTAAAGAAATAACCCGAAAAATAATTTAAGTAAACGAGATGACAGTGTAAGACGCTGGTTCTGCTCCCATCTTAGGTCTTAGGGTGATTTTCTCACGCACATGGCAGTCCTCAGCTTCTTGTCTTGCCACTCTTGAGCAACCTACACCTTGTTTCAAGATCTTTCTGGTCCATTGAGATGTAGGCGAGCTGACCTCACGGATGGAAGGCATCAGTTCCTCTTCTTTGTCTTTGCCTTTGGGGTCTGAACCCAGCTGATGAGAGAGTTCTGTGTCCTTTTTGATCTTGGCTAGAAGCTGCCTGGAGAATCCAACCAAAGGTTTCTCTTTTGCATTCACCTTTTATAGGGTTTATCCACCCTATAGACACATTTGCACTGGCTGGCACTGTTGCCGTGCTTGTTTTATTGGCTGACTGCTTGGATAGATGATCTCATATTCATCATTGTCTTAGAGACATTATCACATGATGTCTGTGTTCATGTCCTGGGGTTGCTCACAGGCCATCCTACATCCGTCAGGGGTAGGGTTAGGGTAGGGTTGTCTATATAGGTCCGCACCAGAAAGTGTTAATTTAACTCTTTTTGGAGAGTTGATACCTTAACTCTAATTAAGTATCAAGTGCCAACTCTGTATGGAGTTAGTTATTTAACATTTACTAACACTAACTCACTGTTAGATCATAATATTAACTCTTCCAGAATATTTTTTTAATTTCATAAGAGTAATTTGTAATTAATACTAAATGGGTATTTTATTGTTTTGAACATTAAAAAAATATTAGGAAAATAAGCATGTAATAAAGAGGCAATGATTTTCTGAGATGCATTTATTTTAAAACATGCACCATAATTAGAAAACATATAACAACGTGGAATAGTCTACACTTTCATGTGTCACATGTCGCTTTCATTCACATATTGCTTATAAAAAGGTCTGACCTATCAGCTATGCAATATAAAAAGCAGTATGTACATTTTTCTTCAGTACATGTATGAAATTGTTCGAAGTACCAGGTGGGGAAAGTACACCCTGTATCAATGCATGCAGTTCATGTAATATGATATAGTAAATTTTACTTAACACAGGTAGATTGCTGGATATTACAGTACGTAACAGGCCAACTTGGTATTCAGTGCCATCATTTCTTACCCGGTTTATGTTTCTGTTGAATGTCTAATAAGAGACTGGGCCTCTCTGTACTCCCCCAAAGTTGTGTGAGGGCCTGAGGAGTACGCTGCAGGCAGATCATTACAGTCGCAAGCAGCACAGCAAGTGAGGCTCAATCAATGGCACCAGGTATCAAATGTGGCCGTTCACCTGGTGACTTTTACAGACAATTGTTGGACCATGGCAAACACCTAAAAAAGATCTGTTTTATTGAGCCTACCTTTAAGTAGGGGGTTAGCCTACTTTTACTGGAAGTAGGCTAACCCCCCTAACCCTTCCTTTGGGTTTTGCTGCCAAGTTGTCAACGTAACATTCAAAATTTAAAATACCTACATGATACTGCATATAACAGAAAAAAGGTTGCAGATAACAGATTTAGCCTGTTATGTTGATAACGTTTAAGTGTCTAAACTCTATGGGTCCTTCATTTTTAAGTGAGCTCTTGCAGCCCTACACTCCACACAGAACGCTGAGGTCAGCTGTCCAGCCTATAGCCAGAGGGGACAGAGCCTTCTCTGTGGCAGCATCCAGACTCTACAATAGTCTCCTTCTGTCTGTTAAGATTTCTCAGAAAGCAGGTCAGTTTAAGTCCAGGCTGAAAACACATATATTCTCCCTGGCTTTTAACACAAATTAAAGAAAAAAGGGAAAGATATGTTGGAATTTTTCTGCCATAATCGAAGAGCAGACATTTTCAGTCTGAAAGCAGGATTTCATGTCTTTTGTTCTCAAAACTTGCAATACTTTTGCTTACATTTATATTTTGAAAGCAGGACTTTATGTCTTTCTTCTCAAAACTTATCGCTTGTACTCAAGACTTCTCCTTGCGCTCACACTTCACTTGCGTTCTCGCGTCCTTGTGAAACGTACTGTTCCAATTCTAAGTATGCATCCAGGCAAGAACGCTCAAAGTACCCGGATGTGTTCTTGCTCCACCCATTTTATCAAGAATACATCGATGCATCCTTCTGCTGTCTTGACCCAGCAAGATATCCCACAATGCATTGTGCCACAAACAACAGCAATTGCAATTGCAGAGGAGAAAGTGCATAACTGTAAGTGTTTTCATATTTAAAATTCAATTGAATCTAAATTTAAAAAAATAGAAATACGGTTGTTGTTGTTGTTAGTTAAAATTGTGTGTAACTCTTGCGAATTTGCTGTGTGTATTTGTCTTTCTCGGGTGTTTATTAGACTTTTCACTTTAGCCAAATGTTAAACCGACCATTTCCTCAGCCATTACCTCTTCAGTCAGAAAAAATAGATCTGATTGAATATCGACGCTGAAACAGTGGGAAGTGTTTAAAGATTTTTCCAATTATTTTTATTATTATTTAAGGGACAAACGAGGAAACCCGTGCAGTAAATGAGTACCAACGAATCCCTTTTTACTGGAAAAAGAAATACTTCAAAAAGTGGATGGGAGTGAGTATTCTTAGCTTTTATTTTTAAATATAAAGGGGGTTAAAAATAAAAACAACTGATTGCTATTTGTTGTGTTTTACGATTTTGTTTTACTCAGTTTGTGTCGCTTTGACTGGACTTTAGTATATCGCCAAAACAAGCAAAAAAAAAAAGAGGAATAATTTGAAAGACAATTACAAGGTAGGCTACCTATGATCTTCCTGAATTTCATTGTTGTGTAATTTGCTGCACTTTGTTCTGTTTTTTTGACAATTTTTGTAATTTAAAAAAAATTTGAAATCTTGTTTCATGCTTAATTTACTCAGACATTTAGCTTAGTTTGAGATGTTGACAAGGTCTATATTTTAATGTTTTTTTATATTGTTTTATTTATTTTACATCAATTATTTTTGTACTTTAAATCACACTGGTTAAATTTGTTTTTAAGTGCTTCATAAATAAAGGATGGGGGATTTATATGTGTTTTACAAAACAGAAAAGGCTTAATCAATTTGATTTTGTTCCTATGCCCCCCTACTGGAAAAGGGGTAGAATCTGGTACTCTGACTGCTGCCACCTGGCAGTGGTACAGTGTAATGGATGTGGCACAGTTACTAACCAGGCCTCTGTCCCTGGTCACAGTAGGGTGGGAAGAGCGGAGGGGAAGAAAAGAACCAGGTCCACTGAGGCTGTCGTTGAATTTTGGACAGAGCAGGCAGAGAGAGATGAGGAGAAACATAGGGAGGCAGTCGCAAGAGAGAAAGAAAGAGAGAGAAAGAGAGAGGGCTGCTACAGCAAGGGTTGAGAAATATCACATTATTTGAGAAGCTAGTTAACAAATTTTAGATAAAAACTCACTACATGCAAGATTTGTATTCGGTGTACTTGTTTAATTATGTTCAATTTAATTTTTCATAAAGCTCTTTTTAAATTCCTTTAACAATCAAAATCTGATAGATTTAATATTTGAACTATATACAATATTGTACAGTGTTGTATTGCAAAACAGAAAAAGGCTTAAATGTAATCATGTTCATTGAGAAAAGCAGGCAGTGCTGCAGGGCAGAGAGTTGAGCTGGAAGTCTGGCTCAAATGCGGTTGCCAGACATTTCTTCTTCTGCATTTGTATAAATGTCTTCCTCTCCACCATCATCTTCTGAACCTTCTTTCACATCATTTTCAGCCAGAATGTCATCTGCTGCCACATGGATGTGTAGAATGCAGCATGCAGCAACAACTTTGGGAGCAAAGAGAGGCTGAATCTCTTTGGAGCACCACCATGTCTTCAGCATTCAAAAGGTACGTTCTGTGATGGTTCTGGCCTTTGCATGGTGCAGGTTGTATTGTTGTTCTACTCTGCCTGTAAAGAAATATGAATAAAAAAAACCTAAGCCACAAAACTTTATAATTCAGTTAGCTGTGAGGTTTTTAGATTTTAAAAACTGAAAACAAACATGTACTTACTGCCCACAGGCTGTCTATATATGGGCCATCATGCAGACTGGATGCTGTAGACACGGGTATCCACCATCTCCCAAAAGAAAGAAACCAGCTGGTGGGTAAAGGGCTGGCTTAAACACTGGGGACCTTTGCAGGACCATTGCATCATGCATTGAACCACTATTGCTTATGTATACATCTAGAAAATAACCGTTTCCATCACAGATGCCCTGTAAGACAATGGAAGGAAAAAGTTTCCTATTTATGTAGAACTTTTTCTGCTCAGCTGGGGGAAGAATCCTAATGTGGCATCCATCGATTACACCAATAGCTAAACGGAACACCTCATGTCCAGCAAGGCCTGCAAAACCGGCTCCCACATTCTCCAAATCTTCCTCCTTGGGGAAATGAATAATCTCGTGGAGGATGGTCATTATTTCATCAACTACATTGTGGACAGTTCTGCAGACTGTTAAGGTTCGCATCGAGAAGATGTTCACAGTGACCCTGAATGATGCTCCACAGGTTAACCAATAAATGGTTACAAGTATTTCTACTTCATGGCTCCATCTGTGATCTTTTTTCCGGGGTAAGAACCCCACCCCTTCACATTTGGTATCATTGAAAAGCCCTAAATGTCCTCTGTAGATTGCAAAAGGAATTAGTTCAGTAGTATGCAGTGGGTGGGAGATATTCAAGTTTACAAATGTCCTCTACAGAGGACAAATTTGAACTACTGGTAGTCAGGAGGGTAGGTGTGTTTGTTTCCTTCTAATGGGTGTGCCTGTGTGGCTACAATCGATTGTAGCTCAGCACTGCCAGATATTTTTGTTCATATCAACGGACTATTGACGTGAGATCTCGGGTGATGATAGATAGGTGATGATAAATCATCTATCTATCTATCTATCTATCTATCTATCTATCTATCTATCTATCTATCTATCTATCTATCTATCTATCTATCTATATCTGTCTATCTATAGAGATATATTTGATAGGCACAATGACATATCAGCATAGTACAAATACAATATAGTAATATTCTATTCACAAAATATAAATGGTAATATGTCCATCTTCCTATCTGTTTGATCAAATTTTCTCAACGTGAAGACTGGGCAAAGAAATGAATCATTGACTTAACATAATTTTTTTTATGTTGACAGGTTCCACATAATTGTATTATGTTAGTTGAAAGCAAAACAGATATAGAAATCTAACATTATGACTTTATGTTTAACTAAGATAAAATAAATGAATTAACCCAACTAATTCAAATCACTTCGGATTGAAAAAATGGACATTAGTTGAACTAACTTAAATTTTTTGTGTTATTCTGGCAAAACAAACACTCTTTACTTTTACAACTAAAATTAGCTTTCCATCAACCAATATGTTTTTTTAAATTAACCAATTATTTTCTAGTTAACTAAATTCAAGTTTGTCGACAGGTTCCACACAAATGAATTAAGTAGGCTGAACTTAATTTTGTTATGTTCTTTATTTAACACCAGAGATCTTACACATTACATTATTTCAACCAGGATAACAGTGACAAGAACATAAACTGACAAACAGTAACAAACTTTCAACTTCAAATATCTGATATTTGACAACATCAGGCCTAACCAAGGTCAAAGAAATAGAATATCAAAGAACAATTCACAGTATGGGGTTAGGGTCGGGTGGCGACAAGGTGGACCATCCCAATTTGCTCTATTTCCCGCAAATTGGGATGTATAAAGGAAAGGTGCGCAAATATGTGCACATGCACAGCTTTATACATCTGAATTTTCTAAATTTGTCCGTACGCCAATTTTTAGTGAGAAAACTGCACACTCTCTTATACATGAGGCCCCAGGTCTCCAGTGAAAGCTCACAACAACTTCTATCCATAGTCACCTCAGAAATCAGGAAATTAAAGAAATTGTTTGAGCATCTAATAAGCTGGTGCACATAGAGAACATGTTTTATGAAAGAGAAGGCAGATTTATAACGAAAGGGGTTACTTAAACCTAAGGATTTGTAGCATATGCACAATAAGAAAGCTTTTGTATTTCAATTTATGGTGTCAAATTATGAAACAAGTTAATTGAGGAGTTAAAGTCAAAATTCACCACAATTTCAAAGGAAATATAAGGAGGTAATTTACACAAGATACAGAAATATAGGTGAGAGATGGCACTATTGTGTATGTAAACTGAGGTAAACGCACAGTGTGTGGGCAGATGGTTGTCGCGATAATAAATCAATTAATCACATGATAAATTAAAATGAGCTCGATAATAAAATGAGGGCGATGATAACGCTTGTTTGTTTTGTGGTGTCTCTCTCTCTTTCTGCCAAAGAGACTGGATGAATAAAGGTTTCACTCCGGTACCTTGAGTTACTCCTCCCCTTGTTTCCTTGGTAAAAGTTCAAAACACAGTTTGCGTCAGTTTTCCTCCACTCGGGCTGAACCCAATACACAGAACAAAAGTTGAACAATTTTCAACTTTCTTTTGTTGCATCACTAGCCTGCATGTATGAAGTAGAAATTTCACATGAATGAATTATGCTGTTTGCTCTTCTGGAAGAGGACAAGCGATTCACCACACAAACGCCATCTTGAATGAATGGAGAGGGAGCAGTGCTGTCTCTTGTCACTGTGTGACCATTACCTCAGTTACCTGCCAGGTCTTCAACCACAGAGCGTAGCATAAAGCCCGGTGAGGAGGAGCGAACCGGGGAAACTCAGATTAAAAGCCAAACATGACAGCTGCAATCTAACAGCGCTTAGATTGAAACTGAATGACCGTGGTGAACCACTGAACCTGTGGAAGTGCTATGTGGTAAAACAGTAGAAACCAGTGGCATTTTCTGATTGCCCTGATGCCTTGCCACATGCGCCTGGTGTTTGCTGATTCATTGAAAAATTCCTGAATTTTCTGAGCATAG
>CAEFZX010008961.1:0-24369 GCA_903066825.1 Alfaro cultratus
TGTGCAAAGTAGTAATCACAGCAAAAGGTTGCTACTTTGAAGAAACTAGAATATAAGGCGTATTTTCAGTTGTTTTAGACTTTTTTGTTTAGTATATATTTCCACATGTGTTAATTCATAGTTTTGATGCCTTCAGTGTGAATCTACAATGTCAATAGTCATGAAAATAAAGGAAACTCATTGAATGAGAAGGTGTGTCCAACCTTTTGGTCTGTACTGTATATAACAAATAAATAAAAATAAATAAGAATATAAATAAATATAAACTAAACAATTACAAATAATTTGCCTCCTTTCTTACTTTGACAAATGAAATACAGATTTTATTGGAAATACCAGACATACATAAGCTGAACACATTAAACTCTCTTCGTTCAACATTTGCTGCCTTTGTTTACCCACATTCTCTGGTAATGACTTGTCTGCAGATCAGCTGAGAAACTGTTTTGCAGCATCTATGCCTCTTTTCCTAAACTTTATTATGATGGTAGCTCACAAAATGTTCTTGTATGTAGAGGAAGATTCAGTCTTGATTAAGTAATATCCTTTGGCTGAACATAAGGTTTCCCAGCAGAACATTCTCCAAAGCTTTGCACTTTCTACACAATGCTGCCTTCTTCCTATAGTGTGTCTTGGTTTGATGTGAGTGGTGATGTCTGAATAGACACTCTGCAATGTCCTGTGTATTTTGATGCCTTTCTCTTTAACGCAGCTTCAGCAATTTAATCAATTTCAGCTATCATTGCTCATCTGTTGGATTGTCAACCTCTCCCTCCTCAAATGCAACAGTGAGCCTTGGGCATAATGTTTTCCCTGATAGAATGGGCAGTAAGATTGGAAGACATTTACTTGCACAGTATCAGATTTTTTTTTTTTTTTTTGTTTCAACACAATAACACATTTCTGAACTATTACTGATTTACCGTATTTTCCTGACATTTTTAACATATACATACAAGTTAAAATGAAATGTGTCACTCCAGTTCAGCTTTTCTTGTGACTGCAGTTAGAAAGGTTTAATCCTTGGTCCATGCCCGTTAGTGTTAATCACCATTTAAGTTAACACATCAGTCAGAAATTGAGATATGAAGAGGAAAGAAAATATATCGTGGGACCAGCCAGAATTTGAAAAAAACTGCCACTTGTCTGGAAAATATAATATATGTTATGAATGCATTAATTTCAAGTGCAGTATGGCATTTAGCAGATTCATGTTTTCATTGAGTTTTACGCTATCATTCAAACTCTGTCAGAGTTTAACCATTTCATTTGTAGGAGGCCTGCCTGTGAGCTTGATGAGTGAAGCTGATCAGTGTTTGCTCAAAGATGCTTGAAAAACCAGGAATTCTCAACTGGAGATAAAAGAAAGAAATGTGAGGAGGAATGTCTTTCCACCTGCGTGTTTGTACTGCGCTGACCACTGATGGAGATAACTTGCTTGCTAACTGTACACGCACACAGATCACCTTGCTTGGCAACGGGTAAAATAGGCAGCTTCCACCGAGCGTTTACAATGAGATTCTGTGTCTTCGGCGTTCCTCCACATGGCTGCAAGACTCGGGCCTCTCTCATCGGAGCCATGTGAGTCCAGTTAACTGGTCAGGGTAGCGCTGATTAACTCTGAAAGAGGAATATTGTTGAGGTCCCCTCTTAACTCCAAGCGACAGAATGCAGAGCAAACCAGTTTCTCTTTGCTGCCTTCTAGAGTGGTAAGTTTGCAAATGTTTCTGTTTTGAAAAGGCTAAAGCTTCTGTAAGAAATTTACATTTTACAGTTGAATATTTTGTTTTGTATTATTCCCACAAGGTTAGCAAGGAAAATGAGCAACAGAGAGGGTGTCGGTAAAAGCTGGCGAAATTCTTATTGGAAAAGTTTGTTTTGAAATTTAAGGCAAATTTTCAGGTTTGTATTTAGGGGCATGCATGGGCGCCCTGCATGTTTCTGTTTGTTTTATGGTTAATGAGTACAGTCAGGTAGTAGTGGACTGTCCAAACACTGTGGACAACTTGTTTTCTAAGGCAACGTCAACACTCAACAGGAGCTGATGTAAGTGTTGCACTCTGTCAGATCTCGACTCTTAGTGTGGGAATATTATTGTTTTACATCTGCTTCTTTATTACTCGGCACAATCTTTGTATGCTTAACATTTATGTTTTATTTGAACATAAAGCCATAAATTGTGGCAGCAAATTGCGAAGTTCGGATTAGTAAACAAGCTTTTGGCTTTAACTTATTGCTGTCATTTCTGCTCACCAATTAAACATTATATGCTGCCCTGTTGGTACCAGATTTACACATTTGATTAATGTCTCTAATATTTGGATGTTAGCCATATTGTTTTGGTCTCTGCATTTAAATGTTAAGGGTTTTATTTCCTGTGTCTCTTGAGGAAATGGCTCACATGTCTCTCTGAGGATTTAAGGGACTTTTCCATAAGTCACTTTCTGGAAGCTGTTGGGCTCCTGGGACATTTGACCACATCCAAAAGGCAGGCGGGGTGTGAAAGTGGCAGTTATCCATTCTGGTGTTGCATCTTGTTTCTTAGTTTGCTTAGCAGTTAGGTGCAGATGCACAACTTTCCCAGGAATTATGCATTTTTGTTCCAGGTGAAAAAGGTAAGCTTTTTAGCCACTATCACTTTTTTAAGCTTACAGTTAATCTTTAGCAAAAGGCTAAACATTTATTTATGCAGTTAAACCCATCTTTGTCAAAATGATGGAAGCGGTGGTGCATGGGTTTCAAGTTTGCTGATGAATTCAGTTAAAACTTTGGCCCTGTCGACAATGTCAATGGTGTAGTCATCCCTTCACAATGTTTTCAGTGTTGCGATTACATAATCGAATCATAATTCTGTTGACAAGCTGTCACAATGCCACAGGACTGCATGACTGGGCCAAAAAAGTTCCTCAGAAAAACAGATGCACAAAGCACCAAAAATTTGGGAGTTATACTAAAAGCTGCATGACTGCAGGACAAACACGGTTTAGAAAATACACCAGGGTGTGTCCAGCTGTGTACGACCCTCTGCAATTTTCAATCTGCTTGTGGATTGAATATTGAAAACTTTCGCACTGCTCTTGTTCACACACTGGGGCATGTATTGGCTTGAATGCACAGAGTGGATCCTCTGTCTTGATAAATGTCTCATGTGTTCAAGATGTGGAGTGAAGGTAGGAAGATTCAGGGAAAAATTACATATTTACCTGTAACAGGATGCAGCCTTAAAAGTGTGTTGTTAGAAAATGAGTTGCTAAAGATTTTCTTTCTTTTTTTTGTCTTAAAGCTCAGACTCCTTTACAGGATTCGCTTCTTTCTAAATATCTCCACCTCTATGACGTACTTTGCTGTTTTTCAGTGTTAAAAAATAGCTTTTTGTTTTTGATCCCTGTAGGGCGGCTGCGTGGATTCATCCAATCAGAGCGTGGCGCTGCTCTTGATGACCCTTGGCCAACAGGATGTGTCAAAGGTTCTGCTCGGACCCCTCTCACCATACACGTAAGCAGCTGTCATCCAGTACTTTGAAAACTTGTGTACATGAAAAGCCTCAATTTTTTGACCCTTTTACCGTGAAGAAAGAACCTTTGTTCTGCAGGTAGTTACTTTTCTACTTGATCTGGTTTGGTGGCTAAACTCTAAAAATAAAAAAATAGCTCTTTTCTCTGCAGTTATTGCTGTAGGTGTTTTGGGGTACGTCTCTGCCAGCTTTACAAATCTAGAAACTGAAAGTTGATTCATTGTATTTTGCAGATTCAAGGGAGTGTTTCTCAATATCAGCCACAGGTTCTCAGTTGGATTTAGGTCTGAACTTTGACTGGGCCATTCTGACATAAAACATGCATGTATTTACCATTTCATCATAGCTCTGGCTCTTAATTTTAGTGTTGTCCTGCTGGAAAGTAAAAGCTCTGCCCTTTAATTCTGTAGCAGCTTCTAACAGTTTTCTTGGAGAATTGCTTTGTATTTATTTCATCTTCCCATTGAACACTGAGCAGTTTGGCTGAACCTGCTGAAGAGCACGGCAGGATGTTGCCATCATATATAATTTTCTCCGATTTTAGAGTTGTGAAGCACTGCAATGTTGGTGTGACACATAAATTTGTAGTAAAATATATTAGTTTGTGGTCATAATGTGACAAAATGGGGAACGTGTTCACGGTGTATTAATACTTTTCCAGCATCTTTTTAATCTTTGTAACAAATATGACTGACTTAATATTTGAAGAGTGATCTGTAAATGTAAAGTCTTGTTTCAAAATTAAGTTTAAATTCATATATAAGTTGGTAACAATTAGTTTAAATGAGAGGATGAACTGAAGCAGAGTTCAAACTGAATTCCTCTTCCAGTCTTTATAAGGAACGAACTATGAACTGTCCATTTTCAGCTATCATGGTACCGGTGCTGTGTTCCTCTCAAGTACAGTACTATGATAACTGAAGATTGGCAGTGCCATCACAAAACATTCTACATTTTACTCAGGTAAGGTTGAAAACTGATTGTGTGTGACTGTGTTTGTCCTGCAGTCATGCATTGTTTTATTTTTTTCTGAGAATACTTTTGTTTCAATGTTCAGCTCTAAAAAGTTGGATTGTAATACACAAGAAATAATGATGCAATTATTTAGGGCTCAGTTCAAAAACAAAACTGTCTTCTGTTTTTCCTCCAGGATCGAGTTCCTGAGGCACATCAGAGATTTCTTCCAGATTATGTTCAAGATCGAAGTCCAGACGCCTTTAGACGATGAACGGAAAGGTGGAGATAAAGTTCTGATGACCTGTGTTGGGGTCGGCTATAGTAATATAAACAAAACTGTTAAATAAAATCTTTTTTATATACATGTTGACTTGTGAATTTGTTTTATTTTTTCTCAGCCTAAAACTTTATTGAATTATTTTTATTTCTATAAACAAAGGAATGGAGTGTTTTTCTGATGAGGAAAGAAGGCATCAAAATTTTACTGCAGTACAGTAACAGTACATTATCAACAAAGTGGCACCTACATTTAGGTATATAAAACTCAGAATACTATATTTGAAAACATTACTTGATTACTTCCATTCATTTGGGTTACAATCAGTCAAATTGATCAGTTATTAGCCCTTCAGGTGGTTATTGATCATCCCTGCTCCTCCAGGTTGTATTTGAGGACATGGGAGAAGTCAGCCATCTTGGCCACACAGCTTCTTGAGAGTTTCTCCATAATTACCGGACACTTCAGACTGAAAGAAAAGACATAAAATGAGGACTGAATTTAATCATAATTGGAACTAAAATAGATTTAAGCTGTAGCGTTCATAAGAGGGATCCAGTCAATGTACCGACCTCTAAACGGCTATAGAGGGTATATCCAAACAGCTTCTTGTATTCTTCTTTAATATCCATTAAATCTATCTCAGAGCGACTGACCAGGATCCTTGTCAGCGTGGACTCTGTGGTTCCTGCTCCCTAAACAGAGCATAAAATTGAACATTGTTTCTTGAGAAATTTGATCAAAATGATTTGGTCTCATTTGATCTTCAGTGATGCTTTATATGTGCAGTTTCACTATTCTTTTGTTGTCTGCTTTAGAAACCAGCCACTCTGCTGATGCAGCAACAGCAAAACATTCCTTTTTACTGGCTTAACATTCCTTTCCACACCACCAACCAACGAGAGCAGGCTGATATGGCACAAAAACAAAATAATCAAAAAGTATCAGGTAGCCGTTTGTTTCTAGATTAAGCACTTCTTTTACCTTCATGGCCTTGAAAAGCCTCTCGGCGAAGTATGCAGGGGCATTCTTGACACACTTCACTAGTTAGAAAATAGGTTGGGGTTAATATTAAAAAGTTCCCAGTAGATGAAGACTACTTACAGTATATTTCTGCTGTAAAAACTGTTTCTCACCAACAGCAACCAGGAGTTCCTCCAGGTCTCCAGACATTTCGCTCTCAATGATTTCCTGCAGAGTCTTCTTGCTAATATTCTTATACTCAATCAGAACTGTCAGAAAAAAACAGACTTATTTTTTGTTCTTTTTCATGGCAGGAATTGGTTTTAAAAAGATTTAAATTCAGAAGATCAACTTGCTGTTGCTAATACAATCAGCAACAGCAAGTTGATAAATCAGCATGAGATTGTTGCTTTTCTACAGCAAACAATACATCCAACAATATCATACATTCCTCCCCATGATGAGTATAAAAACATTTCAAATGGCCAGTAATATAGTTTGCAAATATTTGCACATATTGAGAAGGAATAACAGGCAAACCCACTTTGTCGAAGGTGAGGAACACTCCTGTGGCAGAGAATGTCGATAAACTTGTCTTCATCAGTTCCCCACTTCTTTTCTCCCGCCTCATACAGAACCTGTTGGAAACAAATATGGCCACGTAATGTTAAGGCTTCACGTATTTGTGGTTGCATAATTGTCAGTGAATTACAAGAGTAGAAGCTGCTTCATAAGGAAATAACTTAGTCAAATTTGTTCAAACTGAAAATGGTACCTTGGCGTCTGCTTTAGCTTTAGCTGTGTCCACATTGGTGCTCTCATCTCTCTTTCCCTGTAAAAGTGGACAGATAAGCATTACATTTTATTAAAAACAATAATGTTCAATAAAAATAAAGAAATCAGAAAATGATTTAATATACTTAAAAATTTAACAGTTCGGATAAACATAACTCAAAGCTTGACAAGTTTTCTACTACATCTACAAATATAAATGGAAACATTTCCTCTGAATTTAACCTTCAGATTAAGACAGAAGTCAAATTTTCAACAGTTGTTTCAGATTATTAATACGGTTTCCAAGTATTCAGCATGTGGACTGGATAAATGTAAGTTCTTGGAATATCTTTGGAATGTTGATGACTTCCTGCCTGCTAGATGAATGTGCTGCTGTAGGGAGTGGTGCATTGTCGCATGCCTTCAGTTTAATTTACTTTACCTCAACCAAGATGAGCAGCGCTTTGCGGTAATCCCCAGACACGTCCGACTTTAGATCATTACTCATCAATCTTCCGGTTTCTGGAATAAAACAGCACAATCTGCTAAAGATTGTGAACATTTTCACAATCATTTTGCAATATAAACAAACTATTAACTACTTTCAGGCTTTTGTTTTTAAGTGACCTACCTTTGAGGTACACATCAGTCATGGCTTTAATCTGCCTGTTGGATCTGGAAGCAAAGATTTCTGTCAGAGTGCTCTCAGTGGTCCCAGAACCCTAGATGTAAAAACACAATGGTATTAAAATAAAACCCCAAGTAGTAAATAGGAAGAGTTGGTAATTAAGTGCTGTTTTGAACAAACTGTACAATAAATCATCAGTAATGTCAGGATTTACATGTTGTTTTTTTTTGCAATTCAAAGACTGAAAATTGTTCTTATAATGGTTTATTTTTTTAAAACTTGTAACTAAACACCTGTTCTGGACACCGACTAGAAAAAAGTTGAAAATCCACACTTAGGCACCTGTTATTCTGCATATTAATAATAAGTCTCACCTTTATAGCTTTCATGACTTCATGACAGTCATAGACAGCAGGAGGGGTTACCAAACCAACCAACAAGTCCTCGAAGTCTCCGTGGGTGTCGCCCTTTAGGTCAGCCACTAATGTCTAGTGCAAGGACATAAGAAACTTAGTGTTGTGTTTATCTATGAAAAGACAATGTTTTTGTACATTTTCGATGTTACAACTACAAACCTAGAGGCAATTTTTTAGGATTTTATGTGATAAACCCACACAAAACAGTTGCATACTAGTGAAGTGTTAGGACTTTTTTTTTTTCTTTTTACAAATTAAAACATGTCTATGCGCTAAAATGACCTAGTCAAAGTCTAGACCAAAGAACAATTTTGAATCTGTGGCAAAAGGCAATACTTTCCATCAAATCTGACTGAGCTTGAGCTATACTCCAAAGAAAACGAGGCAAAACTTCGAATGTGCAAAACAGCTAGCGACACAAACTGAAATGCGTCTGTAAGGTGATTTTAAAATCTGATGCAGAATACAAAGACATGCTGTACTTTTCAGATTCATTAGAAAAGTACTGTACATATAATAGGTACATAATAATAATAGGTACAAATCATTTTCTGTTCACTTCAGAGTTATGTGCTAATTTGTGATTCTCCCATAAAATAAATAAACTACAAGGGGTATAAATGCTTTTTCAAGGCTCTGTAAATTCTCTATTCATTTACCCTTCCAGTGGCTTTCTGATAAGCTGTGTCGATAAGCTGACGCTGGGCATTGCTTCTTTGGGTCAGCACATCAATCAAGGTCTTTTCTGTTGTACCTGTGATGATTTAAAAAAAAAAAAAAACACCTAAATAGCTAATTTTTTCCATACGTGTACAGCATTTTTTTTCACCTTTGTTTTAGGTCTAATTTGGATAGATCATGTGTCTAATCTTTGAATTATTACAGGGGTGTTTAAAATATTTTGTTGATCTATAGAGCCTGTAATATTCAGAAAATAAGCTGATCATTTATTAACTCACCAAGGCCTTCTATTGCTTTTCTCAGGGCAGCAACGTCATCTTCTGGCTTAAAATTAGCCTTATCCTTCACAGTTCCTCTTGCATTAGACTAGAAAACACCAAATTACAAGTAATTATACATAATACAAAATTCAGTTGTCTAAAAAGTTGTCTATTTAGGTAAAAAAAGAGAGAGTGCTTCAAAACAAATGTAAAAAGGTTGCATAGGTGGTTATTCATACAAAACAGCGTGTGAACATTACAGGTTTATCTCTTATATTTCCTTGAAGAGTATATCTTCAAGGAAATAGAAGATGTACAATTATATTGTTGTAATTCATTACATTATATTGTTGTAATTCATTACAACAATATATCATTTTCTCCATAAATACAATCTGCAGGATTAAATAAATAAAAAAATAAATAAACTGGTTTAACTTACAGTTGCAGTCAATGAGGAGGGAGAGTCTAAAAGCAGCTCCAGATCATCCTGCACCACACATTAGCAAATATAGATTTTTATTTTTTAAAACATGTCAAGTTAAACTATTACAGGCATTGTTGAAAAACTCACCCACGCAGACATTTTTCTGGTTGTAGCTTGAAATGATTAAATCTAAAAAGAAGAGCAAACACATCAGCACCAACATCCCCTCATCCTTTCTTCTGCTACGTTTTAAACTTCTTTATACGCTCATTTCCCATATTTTCTTTATGTATATTTAATCCATTACGTATTATCATTACTCCAACTTCTCTTTCGTGGATTGAGCGAAGAGAATCGCAGAAAATAAAGTCAGGAATGTCGATGGCTCCATATTAGGAAACAAGCTCTTTTCGGAGCAGCAAAGCGTAACAAATGGAACACAAGGAACCAAATAAGAACATTTGAGCAAGTTACAAAAAAGTCAAAGACTTGGAGGCTTTTTCTTACCTGATGTAAAAGATAAGCTAATAGAAAGGGGATCTTTACAGAGAAAATAGGCTGCCACACCTTTGTGAGAAGTTGTGAAAGGGGATCGCCTGTTATTGGCTGAATCACAAAACTCCTCCTCCATTGTGCAAATCAACTAAACCGAATTTTCTGTCTTCGTGGCCTCTTTCTACGGAAAAGTATTAGGGCCACTGAAAAAACAAACAAACAAACAAAAAAAAAACAGTTCTGACTTTTTTCTCAGACAATTACCAAGATGTTTGTTATTCTCATGTTGTAGGGAACTCAAAGACAGCCAAAATGCCTGCAAAGATGGGTAAAACTTCATGGGGACAGTTGAACAACAGCGACATCTTATGGTAGACTATGGTAGACAGTAAAATAAGCAAAGGAACTTGACCATCATCACGTTCATTGGACACAAAAGCTGAAATGTTTTCAATACAATTTATTGATGTGTTATCATTAGCACTACTACAGCAGATGTACAGCGCTTGTAAAACGTCAGCTATCATGTGACTAATAACTGGAGCATCCCTAGCCATGCCAGCCACTGAATCACCCGAGAGGGAGTGACGACGAGGCGGCGTGTGACGACGTTATACTAAGGGCAAAGATTTTGGGGGGCGGCGGAAAGAGGAGATGTCAGGGAGATTTAAATTCTCAACCTATTATGTCATCAACCACTGTTAGAGTAAACCTTTGAACAAATAAACATAAAGCACTGAAAATCACACCCAGAATTTGGAATGTATCGCTGAGTTTTTATCATTACGGCAACCGTTCCATTGATATTTTTTCTGGGCCCAAAAATGCTGTTTATGTTGGTCACATAGTTGAACAGAGTTTCCATCACTATTAGCTGGTGTTCATCCGGGGAAGTGACTCCATCGCCAGATTCTAAATGATGCGAACCCACTTGCTGTACTTGTAGGCGTGTGTAGTGTTAAGATATTCCCAAAATATAGTCTGACAGGGAGTTTTTGCATTTTTTTTAACGAAGACTATATTTTTATGGAAATCTTGTAATGTAAATTTCGCTTTAGTAATATAATAAAAATGTAAAAAGTACAATATTTTGAATGATCATGGACGTAAAGAAAGGGGGAAACAGTCAAAGCGACGGACTCGCCTCACTCACGTGGTATTCTCGTTACCTGAAAGACAAATTCAGGGCTAAAATGTTCACTTCCACAGCCGGGTAGCTTGTTGTTTGACAGATCCAACAGACTTCTTAGCTTCGCTTTCCTGACTGTTGGCTTGCTGCGGGTTAGTTTTATTCGATAAAACGTCGTTAAATCTGTCTTAGGATGAAATCTGGTCCCAATATAAGTTTAATTGTTTTATCAAGAAGCTTGTTTGCTAACTAACTGCCATTGCTAACGACATCAGGCTAGCAACGGGGAGCCTCCCAACAGCTGGTAGAGCCACATCGTCTCCTTTCAGTTTTGTAGTTTATAATAGTATTTCTGTATATCTACGTCTGGATAGAAGAGTGTTTTGTTTACCTAGGCAGCTATTTTTACTTGTTTTTGTTTTTTTATTTTTTCAATAGGAGTCATTTATAGCTTTCTTTCTCGTTTGTTTGCATGGAGACACTTCGTCAGAGAGGCTTTGTTTCCATGAAGTGGTCCTATTAAGATTAGACAAACAACAGGCCAACAAAGCTGGGAAAATGGACATTAGGAGGTAGCTAAAATTGAGCTGTTTCTCTACCAAAACAAGAGGATGAGCTGGGGTCTGACAGGGGACATGTGTGCCAGCTGGACTGTTTGATTTGCGTGGGTGTTGGATAGAGAAGAGTTTGCTTGTTCCCATTAAAGTTGAACGTTATGTTAGAACACATGAGGAGACTTGGTGCTAAATCTCAGAGGAAACCAGGTCTCTGTTTTGGAATCGATATGTTGCTAAAGACGCTTCTGATCACCAGTCTTCTTAGCTGGGTGAATTGTTTGGAGAATCAGAGCATGACACCAGAGGAGAAGACCAACATCAGGTGAAAAATGGAGTAAACACAGTTCTTCTCTATGTAATAAACAGAAATTACCCAGGGAGAGCGTTTTGCTTAATGTTTTCTCATTATTTATTTACAGAAACCACATTCTGGAGATGTTTGACCATGCCTATGGAAGTTACATGGTAAGGACAATTAAAGCTTTGTAATAGGCAACATTTTTTTGTCCGTTTGTTCCATTCAAAGTTGCCTGAGTGACAGTTTTATTAGTTGAGTGTTTTGAGGAAACTTAAAGATCGAAAGCTGGCAAATTTAAACCATGAACAAAACAGCAGACATAAATTCAATAGTTTCTCTAAGTATTTCAACACTCATCTCTGTGATAACCGTATTACAAGCATATTCCATTTCCATAAAGTCTTGCATTCCAATAAGGCATAAAACCAAACCAGGACATGTTTTATTCATTTTAATGTCATTAATATGCAGTCTAATTGGAATAAAAACTGTAAACTCATATAAAAGCCTTTGGGAGAAAAGTTTAATGGTCAAACAGCAGTTTATTGGCACATAAAACAATAACTTTTTATTTAGAAGAAAAGCAAGATGTATTTTGTGCTGTATTTAGATTATTACAGAAAGGGAATCTAATGTAATGGTGAATAAAGTTGCTTCTCCGTCTTGTAAAAAAATTCAATAAGATATCAGCAAAAAGGCAATCAGTGGCAGTTTTTGAATAATCAATATTTACAAGATCCCATTGAACCATTAGAAAAGGAGTTTGGATGTTTACAGATAAAAACAATAACTGTTAGTTGCACCTTGAACACATTTTCTGCTGTTTTTATTCATAAGTAACCAATGGAGAGTTGACGTCCCAACTTGCTTCTGAGCACAGGGAGAATTTAGATTATTTCTCTTATTTTTGTTGTGGAGTTGTGGCTAAACAGTACTGGCTCGAACATGAAGTAGTACATGAAGATGTAGGGAAATGTGAAAACTAAAATGACAAAAATCCTCTCTTTTCGAGGTGTTTTCATCATGTATGTTTTTTTTGTGTTTTTTTTAGAAATGAGAAAAAGCTATACCAATAGCATGGAGATGGTTAAATGAGTTAAATAGCTTGAATCAAATGATTACTAAGTGATGAGCCTAATTATAGCTGTTACTGTTGCAGAAATATGCCTATCCAGCAGATGAGCTGATGCCGCTAAGCTGCAAAGGGAGAGTGCGCGGAGAAGAGCCTAACAGAGGGGACATCGACGACTCCTTGGGGAAGTAAGAACACCTTTCTTTGTCCTCTGATGCCTTGAAACATCAGATAATGTTTCACAGCTCCCTGAATCAAACAGGCAGGTGGAAATTAGTTTAAATAGTTTATTTATAATTTGTATGACCTGTCTGGTTGCTTTAGCATTCCTTTGCAAAATCACACTACTGTTTTTTGGTTTTTTTTCTTTTCCCCACACTCCTTATAAATTCTATCGTTTTGACTAATGCCAATGGGAAAGTAATCTAATGAAGATATAAAATATATATCAAAAGTTTTGGGAATATGAATGAAATACAAAGAATATACAGCTTAGGTGATGATATTCCTTCAAATTTGAGTTGAAAGAGCTCACAGACTTAAAGTAGACATTTATTGCTTTGTTGTTGCAAATACTAGATCATGCATAACGTAACAAAAACCTGTGTGAATGAAATCAACATTTAAACGAATAAATCATTGATACAAGATAATTTAAATCAGTTTATGTATAAAAAAAGAGTTTTATGTTATTTTATTCAAATTCAAATGGGACAAAGAGTTCTAAAAAGTAAATGTGCAGCAAAGTGTGACATGACCTCCTCTCACCATCTTGTAACATTTCTGCCACCTGTTCTGTAGGTTTTCTCTCACTCTGATCGACACCCTAGATACCTTAGTGGTATGTACTTCCTGTTCATCTGTTTACCAGCACAAGAATGAATTTATTGCACCTTCTTCCTCTTTGGAAATGAAGTTGTTTTCTCTTGGTTGCATGTGCACAGGTGCTGAACAAGCTGGACGAGTTTGACGACGCAGTGAAGAAGGCTGTGAGGGACGTGCGCTTGGACAACGATGTGGTGGTGTCTGTGTTTGAGACCAACATCAGGGTTTTAGGGTATAAAACAAGCTTGCAGTGTGTAGTTTTGATGCTGAACATGTTCTGTTGTGCTGTTTATCATTTTGTAAACATGTGTCCAGAGGGCTTTTGGGGGGACATGTGATGGCTGACCTTCTCAGGCAGCGTGGGGAGAGGATGCAGTGGTATCGTGATGAACTCCTTCACATGGCCGTCGAGCTGGGCCACCGACTGATTCCTGCCTTCAACACCTCCAGTGGTCTTCCCTATCCTAAGGTACAACTAATAGTCATTATTTATTTCTCTGAAATATTCCAATACATGATCCTACCACTTAACACTGAATCTTCCAAACATCCATAAATACCTTTTTATATAAATATTAGCTTTTTCTATGTGTACATTTAGTAAAAAAAGTATTAGAAAACTGTAGATATTTGACCATTCCACTCAGTATTGAAACTTGTTCTGCACGGTTCAGTGAACACAAACAAAACTGATTGAAAGTAAACATAAATAGCTAGTTTATCTATATTTTTCATCCAGTTAATTGACTTTCTTTTTGTCGTTTCCCAGGTGAATCTGCGGTACGGCATCTTGAACCCACTCTCACGCACCGGCACTGAATCGGACACGTGCACAGCGTGCGCAGGGACCATGATCCTGGAGTTTGCTGCTCTCAGCAGGCTGTCAGGAGAGTCCGTGTTTGAGGTACTGCCAGCCTATAATTACAGAGTTCTCTTAATGTTTGTTTTTGTGCTTTAGTGTGCTGTAAATATGTAATTACTGAAGTGTGAGATTAGTTCACCTTACCTGGAAAATTGAAGCCGGTTGCTTATTGATGTTTAACAGGAACATGCTAGGAAGGCCCTGGATGTCCTCTGGGAGAGGAGACAGAGAGGAAGTGACTTAGTTGGAACTGTGATCAATATCCATAATGGAGAATGGGTCAGGAAAGGTAACAACACTCTAGGACAAATACACATCTTCTAATGCCTAATAAATCCCAGAGTCCCTCTTGTTGTTGCACAATCTTGATAAGAATCTCACATTACTGTAAATGAACAGCCTTTTTGCTTCTGTTTGTGCAGATAGCGGTGTTGGCGCAGGAATCGACTCGTACTACGAATATCTAATGAAGGCCTACATTCTTTTAGGAGACAATACATTTTTGCAGAGGTTCAACATTGTGAGTCTCCCTTCAACAAACCACTCATCCCATTTTGTAACATCATTGGTGCACATCTTGTCATTTGAAGCTCTAAACAACTGTTATTTTATCTAGTTTCAATTATGTCTTTTTTCTGTAACAGCACTACAGTGCCATTATGAAGTACATCAGCCAGCCTCCTCTCCTGCTCAACGTGCACATGCACAATCCCACTGTGAGTGTTCGCAGTTGGATGGATTCGCTGCTTGCTTTCTTCCCTGGATTACAGGTCAGATGAACTGCTTAAATAGACGCTCCATTTATTACATTTGCTCCAATCGGTAAATAGCAGATGACATATAAAATGTTGCTGAGTCTAAAAAAATATATGTATGTATATATATTATTGTCTGCGTAGGTTTTAACAGGAGATCTGAAACCAGCCATAGAGACTCATGAGATGCTATACCAAGTCACAAAGCAGCACAAGTTTCTCCCAGAGGTAAAGAAAGTCTCATTCCTGTTCACTCTGTTGTCATCATGCATTAGACAAATATTTAAAACATGCGAGAATAATGATGTAATAAAAGTGACAAAGTTAGTTTTTTCAATAAGTGATGTTTGTTCTGTAGTTACATTGTTTTGATGTTGTATCTGGTCATGAGAGTCAACAGCCACAGCTTTATGTTTGCTTCCTTTGGTCAATCTTCACCCAGGCTTTTACCACAGAGTTCAGAGTTCATTGGGGTCAACACCTGCTGAGACCAGAGTTTGCAGAAAGCACCTACTACCTCTATAAGGTAGAAACACTGAAATAAAAAAAACACAACATTCTTGGTTCTAGTTTGACTTATCTGCTTAGCAAAGAAGAAAATAAAACCCAAAAAGATCCCAATAAGTCGTTAATAAGAAAACAATGAGCTGAGAGATAAACAATGCTTAAAAACACAAGTTAACTCTCTTTAAAATATTTGAGAGACCTTCTATCCATTCATCCATGTGGCTCTAGATGTTCATTCATTAAGCCCAAGAAATTGGTGTAAGTTTTAAAATTATAAGTATTATTTCAGTCTTGAAAATCCATATGAAATACCCTAATAAATAAAAGTCTTCCTGTCCTGTATTGTTTTAATGACCTGTCTTTTCTGTCTGACCTGTGTAGGCCACTGATGACCCTTACTACCTCAGAGTGGGACAATCCATAGTGGAAAAGCTCAATGCCTTTGCCAGGGTGCCTTGCGGTTTTGCTGCTGTGCAGGACGTCCGCACTGGGACACATGAAGACAGGTGCTGTTTGGGACAGACGAAGCTAAGCTTTGAGGGAAACCATTAATAATATTTCAGTGTTATTGCTCTTGTGTAGGATGGACTCGTTCTTTCTGGCAGAGATGTTCAAATACCTCTACCTGCTGTTTTCGGAGAAGAGCCAGCTGCCGATTAACATAGACGACTACATTTTCACCACAGAGGCCCACCTATTGCCCGTCTCTCTGTCCACGACTCAAGTCACCGTCCAGACCAACGTTACGGTAAAAGCTCTCAACAATCTGAATTACTCTTCTCGAATTTGTACAGGAAGATATGCTCTATGAGTATAAAGCAAGAATATGTAAATTCTTGGAATTATATATGCAAGATTTTATTGCGTACAAATACAGATTGACGGTTTATTTTGTTGAAGTGATTATGAACGGTTTGTGGCGCCTTATCTCTTTGTGCTGCGCTTTAGGAGGCTCCTGTTGCTCATGATGAGGATCTATTTACACACTCCTGCCCCAGCACAGAGACATTGTTCCCCAACAACCCTTCATTCGCCAAAACCATTAGGGACGGCTACAAGTACCTGACTGGCGTGGGACGAGCCTTCACTCCTCTACCCATCAGGTGGGACTTGGTGCAAGAGCTCTCAGTATCACTGCTGCTGATCTGCTTAATGTGAAACTGAGTGTGTTCATGACTACTCACAGGGAAATTGAGCTGCCGCTCCACGATAGTGGCATGGAACCAGTGGAGTTCTTGAAGAGTATGGGCATCTCTCTCACCCCTCTGAATGACTTTACCCTTGGAGACTCTATTGGTTCAAAGGTGGGCCTCGTTTACCTCTAAATCTCATATGTGTTCAGTTAAAGTTATTATCACCTCTAGAGCGTCTGTAGCAATTTCTAGTTTAAACCTTGCTTACGTTAAATTATAAAACATTTCAAATATGAACATTTAAAATCGACTGATTCCAATATGGTGGAACAAATTGTTGTATGTGTAGCATTAAAAAGTCCTTTCAGATAATAGTGTGATTTAACATGAGCACAGTCAGTCAGTGCCTAAATTAACGGTGCAGTATGGAGGGAGATTTTTAAACGTTTAATTTAAGACTTAAATTTATTACACTGGTCGCATTTACACACTAGGGAGTCATGAATTTGACGACTTAAGCCGGTTGTTATTGTTGTACAATAAAAAAGGTTAATTAAATTCTCTGCTAGCACAGAAAAACTTTCAGTTTGCTTAATTAAAATTTACTTTGAACTTTATGGATTTTGAAAAGTGAATTATTTGAAGGATAGCTCAGTCCTGTACAACATGTCCTCCTAGCCTGATCCCTTCACTGCACCTCTTCTCTTTCTGCCACACTTCTTGTTGTATGACTCTCAAGTAAAGGCCAGTAGTATCTTTTTCATTTCAACTTTTGAATTGATTTTTATTTGTGTCTATGCTGAAAATGTTATTCTGTTACTATAGTATTATCTAATAATAAAATACTGGACATTCAACATGATGTTCAGGTATTTTTCTAGTTACAAAGGCACCCGAACAACATTGAATATGTTGAATTCAACTAGATTATTTGTCTTTTTAAAATATTTTTAATACCTGCAGCGTCATAAAGGAGTGTTCCGCGTAAAGCTTGTCGCAGAAGTGAGCCAGACGATAGAGGAGGAGCTGGTGGTGCCACATGCCGTTCAGCTCATATCTCCTCCGTTTCTGGGCAGGACGGTCCTCACTGCAGGACCCGCCAAGTTTGGGATGGACCTGACCAAGCAGGAGCACGGGGTGAGATAAAGAGCCTACAATTGAGAGAAAAAACCTGAAAGAGATTTGATGTTTCAAAAAATATCATCATATTGGCATTTTCAGCTGGTCCGTTTCGCTTTTACACTGCACTGTATCAAACAAACCAAACCCTTTGAAAAACTTGTTCCCCTCCTTGTTTGTGGTTCCACTGTACTAAGAACCACTGAAGAAAATTATACAAAAACCTCTGAAAGAGATAAGAGCGCAATATTTCGCATCATGTAAACAAACATGTAGTGGAGTCAGATTTTAGCAGCTGAAGGATTACTGTTTTGTCTTTGGCAAAAAATCAATAAGCAATTTCTGTAGCTAGCACTAAATCCACATTTGTTTGGGCTGCATTTACCCAGAATACCTTGCGCTATAGTTCACTTCCTGCTTTTGGAGCAGTCTCCGTTCCACTTGACATTCACTTATGCATCCGAGCTGCACTAGAGTTCACTTTAACCAAACAAAAACCAAGGTTTTTAGGTAGTTCTCTTTTTCTGGTTAGCATCAGAGTTTGATTGTGCATTCACACCTCCCCATATGAACCGGATTACAAACAAACTAGAGATTAAAGCAGACTAAACAGGGTTGGTGTGAATGTACCCTAAATTCTGCAAAGGAGTATTGTCAAATTAGATACAAAAATACTCTTAAGTTATTTATTTTGTATTTATTTGTTTTTCTCACTAATGTAAAAGATTTGAAACTAAAATGAATTCCCTTATGACAGGTAAAAGGAACCATAGTGAAAGCTTACCCCTTCACTGCCTGTGGGCCAATAGAAAATGCAGCAGAGGTCAAAGGCCGTATTGCACTTGCATTACGCGGTGACTGCATGTTTGCAGCCAAGGCTCGTTGGCTGCAACAAGCTGGAGCCGGTGGAGTCATCTTTATAGGTGAAAAAACTTACCAACACCTCTCATAGTTTTTAATGTTCCAGGAAGAAAATTATTGATAAACTTCCCTGTCGCACAGATCATCGCGAAGGAAGTAACAGCGAGGAGACGCCCCTCTTCCAGATGGTCGGAGACGGTGACTCCACCGAAGACATTACTTTACCTTTAGTGTTTCTGTTCAGCCGGGAGGGCGCCGTGCTCACCTCCGCCCTGGAGGAACATCACAATGTGGATGTGTTGCTGCTGCCGAAGGAGAGGCAGCTGGGACAGGGTGAGGACCAGGAGGAAGTCCATTAAAAGATAAAGCACTCCATGTTGTATATTTTTGTTGCCGTTTAATGCAGTGGTTAGAACTAAGTTTTGCTATTCAGGAAGCTAATTGTGGAATTCAGCCACAAGCCAGAGAGTCTGATCGAAGAAATATTTTTTCTTGCATATTTATTTTTTCGTTGATAAAATAGTGTTATAGCTCCAAACAAATGTATTAGCATGCCTTGGTTAAGACGTGTAAAAAGTCTTTCACTAATTTAATCTTTCATGGTGGTAGCAAAACATCCCAATGAAACATTTAGAAAAAAAACAATACATTTTATTTCAAACAGATTTATTAAGTGGGAGAAAAAACATGTTAGGAAGTCTTATTTGTCTGCAAGATTTAAAAGTGGCAAAATGAGTGGCATGACTAACAATTTCGTCTAAAGAAAGCATGTTTTTATTCCAACTTTTAACTTTGATACATTTTTCCAGAAACTTCTAATAAGAATCGAATAACCTTTCTTTTAATCTCACACATTTATTTTGCCACCATGCGCAAGATAAATATGATAGGTGAAAATAAAATCAATTTCTATCACAAGCGTAGAAGTGTAGAGTTTTATATACTCTTCTGGGATTTTTACAGAGGGTGAGTTCTTTAGTTTTATAAGACTAAGAATAAACTTAAACAAGTAAGATGTGGACTAAAACTCAGGATAAATCTGTGGAAAAGCGCCCTCTGCCCCCTGTTGGGTATGGTGAAGGATCTGTGGTGCTGTGGGCCTGATTCTCTTCGAAAGGCCCTGGAACTTTTTATTTGTAGCATCATATACTTTTTTAAATAGCACGTTTTAAATAAAAATCAGATGGATTCTATCAGTACATTTATTTCAGACAAACAAAAAGACTTCCTCTATGGCTTCTCAGTCCCCAGACTTAAATCCTATTAAAACATCTCTTTTAAACGTCTGGTTTTTATAGGATTTAAGATTTTGAGTTTATATAATTTGAGTTTTTCAGAGTTTTTATTTTTGCTAGGATCTAGAGAGGTTATAAAAAGAGGGTTTGTTCAAAAACACCAGCCTCTGGACGCCTCATTCTTCTTGTGAAATGTTATAGGAGAACACTAAGTGCTTCCATATTAGCAAAAGATTAACGGTATCAACAATTTAACAACTTTTTTTTACCCATTAAATAGCTTCACTCAAATGTAAGTTTTTAGGAATGT
Organism: Alfaro cultratus; assembly: GCA_903066825.1. Lineage (NCBI taxonomy): Eukaryota > Metazoa > Chordata > Actinopteri > Cyprinodontiformes > Poeciliidae > Alfaro > Alfaro cultratus. The sequence continues at coordinate 20,056 of CAEFZX010008961.1, forward strand.
CAAATGTGTCGATCAGTGTGCCTGTTATATTTAAGTTCCAGTGAATGACCTATAAATGCTTATATTTGTCAAGTTTTATTTGCTGAGCTTTACTTATAACTCCATTCTTAAACAAATATAATTCTTAAATTAGCATCATCAGATCTTAACTATGTGTGGTATGAGTGTCCCTTCTGAGTTTATGCATTCTATTTAATTATTTATTTATTTTTTTGTTTTTGCAGATAAATCAGAAAAACCTGTCAGCATGAACATAAAACTCCGCCTGAGAGAGGAGGGGGTGTCGGAGGACAGAGCAGCTCCAGGAACCACACTGGAGCTGGTTTTGGAGGACGAAGAGGTCCTTCTTAAAGAGGCGGGCGAAGAAGAGCTTAGTGGAAATCAACAGTCACAGCACCAACAAGTCTGCATTCAAGGCAGAACTGGACCCTGTTCTACAGACTCTCCGCAAGCCCTGAACTCCAAACCCGAACCAGGCACAAACCCTTGACCGCTGTGGTTCCCTAATGCTGGTGGCTAGTTGGTTTGTGAGCAGCATGTGGCCCCTCTCTCTGCTCTGCAGCACAACCTGCATGTTTACAATTAACAGGGAGGATATGAATTTACTTCTCCATGTTTATGACACAGTGGGATCAGAGGGATTCTGCTCTCAGCCCGAACATGAGCTGGTCTCCTGTCGTAGCTACAAACAGCTTGTGGCTGCGATGTTGTGTCCAGTAGAACAGGATTTAAAGTCGTCCTAACCTAGGGGGAATCTTAGAAGAGGTAACAAAATGTATGCAATTTGTTTTTAATCTAGATTGCACCTTTTTAACTTCTTCAAATGCTGTTTCAGCAGTCTGTAATGATCGGTGGAGTCTTTCTTGGCCAGTAGGTGGCGTCAGCTTCCATAACCTCTCAGTTGCACCTTGTGTAAGGTGGATGAAGGAGATGAGCTTGGGTTCTTTTGGAACGTATTTTGTACTAGGTAGAAACTTCAGGGACTTGATGAGTGAATGCAGTATGCAAGATTGACCAATTTTTTTTATTTTTTATGTGCACATTTGAGAGGGATGTTTTGCACTTATTTTGGCTAATTAAAGAATTAGCATTAGACTGTGTGAGTGTAGTTTATTAATTAGGCTATATTTATATGAAAATGCATCTTGGTTGAAACCTCTAAACCTAATCATGCAAATAACAAATAAGAAGAGAAAATTGTGAGTAGTATTTGAGATTTGGTTCTTAATATTGTATTTGTGCAAATTTTAGGAAAACTAATTTCAAGTTACAAGAAAAAAGTGAAAAACACATTCAATCACCTTCTTGCAGTCTGGTGTGATCATATTCGATCATTAGCTCTGAACTTATTGTATATTCCAACTATGTTTAAATCCCATGGTGGTACCTAATATAAAACCAAAGTTAAACATCTCCACACAGAGAAAATGCTTTTCAACATTTAGTTGTGAATGTTTTCTTTTCAGGTGTGCAGCAAGATTTTGCTTCACGTTTGTCACGGTTGCATAAGAAATAGAAAGCTTTTCTCCCCAAGAACTTTGAACGCTGTCCAAGATGAGTTTTTGATTTATTTGCACCGGCTAGCAGTCCAGTTCACATTGTGAAGTATTTCACGGGCATTAATATGTGCAATGACTTTATTATTATTATTTTTTAATCTTCAGTCACTTTCTGCTGATGGTTTTTGTTCTCACTACTCATAAGTTGCACATTTTCCACTTAATGTTTTTTGACCAGTGGACTATTTTTCACACTAAAAACTGATTTTAGATCAGAAAACCGATAGGGTTTAATAGGGCAAATAGACTTCTCTAAGATTTATTAAGTTTTTTCTTTCTTTTTTTTACCTCAGGTCTGTGCACATTATTTTTCATGCAAAATAAAATGCCAATATAGGGCAAACCAAGGACACCTTTTTGTTATATTTTAGATATTTTATGTTATTTATTATTATTTCTCTGATTAACAACTGCAGCCTAAAATGTGCCTAAAGAGCTGTAATAATCTCTTTCAGGTGCAAGCAGACGGGGGTGCTAGTAGGTTTCGCTCTTTAATATTTCTGTAATTGAGCCTTTGCCATAATTTTTTAGCCTCGGTGAAATATTTTAGGAGCATTTGAATGTTTTTGGACTTGACGATTTGCTTCTAATTGTTGATTTCTGTATCCATAGAGTGACATTTTACGTTGACCAATCAAGAAAATGAGACATTCATCGAGGTGAATTTGAGAATAAAGATACTTGTAACTTCCTTTTAGCATTTTATTTTTATTTTGTGTTTGTTGTTAACTTCTTTTTTTATTTCTATGCTTTTTCTTTGCTGAAACTGAAACACAATTCAAACATTTGCATAGACACAGAAGAAAGTGATCAACTTTACCATTGCTGATAAGCTGCAGGGATTACAAACCAACAACTTTTTGGAATAATTCATAAAACATTAGTTCACTGCTTTGGAAATCTGTGACATTTGCACATTTTGTTCTGTAATCGTCTGCCATTAGTCATAGCTTCATCATGCTCTGTTAAAAGCCTGCATGGAAACTAAGATGGTCAGGGATTGCACTTTGCACAGTGAGAAGGGGGTTTACCTTTAATCATTCTGATGAAGCAGATTCTGATCATACATTTTTATATATTTATATATAGTACTTTTTTGAAGGTTATGTTGTATCCAGTTAAGCCCAGAATAGTTCATAGTCCTTGCAAGTTTTGATTTGACATAATCAACCAGATCAGATTCATGACTTCAGTGCGAGAATCTGATGAGGAAGCAGTGAGGGCTTTCCAACTTTAAAGGTTTGGAGCTCACTGCAAAAAACGAAAAGAGCTGATTAGCAAATGGGAACAGCTACATGTTTGTTGTAAAGCCAATACAGTCTTTTCCACTGGTTATTGATAAGGGTATAAATAATTTTAATAATACCCCTTTTTTATACAAATAAAATCAGGCAACTTGCTCCCTTAATTTAATGTGGCTATATGTGATGAATCTGTACATATGATTTTGACCCTTTGTGGATAAAGAAAAAAAAATAAAACTTGTGCTCCTATTTCCTGTTTTTAAAATCAAAGGTTTTTTTATTCTTCTCTGAACAAAGCGTAGTGCAAACCATTAGACCTTCTGAATTAATATGGATTTCATTCAAAATGTAAATAAGCATCTTGCAGTCTTTTTTGTTTGTTTTGTTTTTGTTATATTTACAAATAAAAGTTTGAAATTGCACATTTTAGATGAAAGAAAGTCAGCAAATACTCTCAATTCTGGTGAATTGAACTTTTCTTTCACAGTTGCTTTCAAGTCAGTCAAAGACTGTTAAAATATGTATTCTGTTTTGTCATCTTTTTGCAAACTTAGGAAAGGTTACACAAAAAAAGTAACAAATGCTGTAGGCTGTGATTTGAAAGCAAGACTGATCTACATTTAATTCCTCTTTCATCTCTAACTGAGCTTTGGACTTCCCCTTCTAGAAAAGCAATAAGCAGTCAGGCCAGAATTGTTCTAGTTCTAGTCAGGGGCAGAATAAATCTCCCTTGTTGTTTTGTCACTACTAAAGATATTTCAAACACCCGCTGCTTGGTGAAGCGTTATCTCATAAGAACAAATTAATTCAACTTCAACAGTAAAAAAAAAAAAAAAAAGCTAAATTGGGCGATTTATTTCACTCTGCGTCATGAGATAAACTAATTAGGACGTCATGTATAGTAAACGGGTTCCTCCACGTCATGGCGCTGCTACATCTAATCTCCAGTAAACTGGTGCCTTCAGGTACTGTGGGAAAGTGTTGGTCATTCTTGATGTGCGTTGAGTGAAATTAAAATGAAACGCGGAAATTTCTGTCACGTTTTTGGGTAATAAAGTAGTCGGTTCTCCAGCACAAGTTTTTTTGTTCTTTTGATTTGAATTATTTAAAAGATTGTATAAGAAATCGCAGAGATTTTTGTAATAGGTATTGTTTTACTTTTTGTAACTGAGCTCTACCTGTGCTAATTGAATAAGCATAAAGGGTAAGATCCTAAAATATTCACTTTTCTTTCTTTTATTTACTTAGAGGACACTAGTTTAACAATATTGTGTTAAAAACAACAAACATGATTTTTTTTTCCACACAAATAAACTTTTCACAATCAAAAGTCAACTGATTGTGAATATTAATTTTATTTTTTTTATTGCCTTCTGCGATTTCTGTTTTTTTTTTTTTTTTTTTTTTTTTTCCCCCTTTGGTCACTTTGTTCAGTGTTAGGAAAATTCTGTTATCATTAGTATTACTACATTAGTACTTTAACTCTTAGTTTAAATAGTTACCATATGTTA
>CAEFZX010008963.1:0-12884 GCA_903066825.1 Alfaro cultratus
TTTAATTTGTGCGCGTGTCTTTTTTTTGTTTGCATGTTTTCTCTTTTGCTGCGCATTTGCACCTGTCGGCCACCGTATTAAACAGCTGAGTTAAAAGTTCCTTACATCAGAACTTATTCAGCAAATGTGTTTCCCTCTTCGCTTTAGCCAGAATCGCCTCAAGAGAACTTAAAAAAAATGGTTTTGCAAATTTGAGGAAGTTATTTTGAATTTTTCCGTTTCCATCAACCATTTCTAATGCGACATTTCAAAATGTGCATAAAAACAAAACGTTGACCTCTGCAGCCATTTTTCTATCAATTGATTATTAGTACTCCTCAATTATATATATCTATCTAGCTATATATATATCTATATAGATATATATATAGATATATATATATCTATATAGATATATATAATATGCATAAAAAAAACCCTTCTTTGTTCTTTTCAGATCCTATAGACTGACTCCACGACAGACACGTTCAGGTTCATTGTGTTTGTTCTAAGAATAGAGAAAATCAGGTTGTGGTTATCGTCAGTCTAGCAGCTTCTGCCCCCTATACATTAAATAAAATACAATAAATAACCCTCAACAGACAGCAATAGCATTTAATAGCAGTTACAAGCAGTTAACATTTGCACAATTACACAGAGCTACAGACAGCAACAGAAAAAGGGGACAAGCTGTCAGTTACTGGTTACTATGGTAACCACCAACTGTCAAAAGCAACACAACAGGACCCAAAACACCAATAAATGTCTGAAGAAACATATAAAAAATTTATTCAAAGGACAAATAAACTAATGTTGACAAACTTCACATTTATAATATTGTTACATTAAATCCCTGTTACACATAAAACCCTTATATAAAAACGTTATAGATGTCCTTGGTAACCCACTTTTTAACTGAATTTTAACATTCTAAATTTGCTAGTAAACGTCTGAGTGATTCAGAAAAGGCTGAATCCAGGATGCCTAGACTCTAGAAATAGAACCTTTGGGCTTCAGTATTATGTTACTAATCAAATCAGCAGTTTGTCTGTACTCTGCCAAATTACTTAGAAAAAGTTATACTTTACAAAGAACTTTACAAAGAAATGTGAACATATTTTGCATACCATTTGATTTCCAGAGGCTGTCTCTGAATGCAGAGGCAGCTAGTATATGTTCAGCTTGTCATTGGTAGTTTTATCAGTACTTCCTGCCACAATTGGCTCACTGAGAACATTTGTGATCCAGGTGTGGCCCCCCAAAAAAAGATATTAGCTTGAAATAACCAAAGAACACCATCCTTCTAGTGAAGGAGGTGGTGGAAGCATTATGCTTCTAGGTGTTTTTTTTTGTTTTGCTTTTTTTTTTTATTTTGGGGGGGGGGGGCGCTATTTGTCATAAAATCTTGAAAGACAATTGTTTTCCATCATCTAGAAGGCCAATGGTGGATTCTACATTGGTCTGCCATCATGCCAATGTCCCAAAATATACCAACAAAATAAAGCAACAAAGCCGTTGTGAGAAACCTTTTCATTCCTAAGTGTTGGTAGAGGCAGTCTGCCAGCGTAGGGGACAGATTTGATTCACCTGTTACAATGCCAGTGATTGAATTCAGTTATTTGGATGGAAGACTGAATATATTTGGCAGTAGATGTTGGGTAGACTCCATGCTTTGTTTTACATTCAAAGGAGACTAGAGCTTTGGCTTATTTTTAGAAACACAAAGATTGGCCCAATCTGGTGAGGCAGTGTTCTCAGAAACACGACAAAATCACGACTGTAGCTCACAAGTTACACTTTTCCCACTTGTTTACACTCCATCTGCTTCTACAAATGCACAAATGTTTGAACTTTTTTAAAATTCTTCAACACAAAGTCCTCTGGTGTTTGTTTTTGCTAATTAGCAAAGCTTCAGCCCACTTGAAGGAAAAGAACAGCTGTTCTAAATCTCACCTGACATCCAAAATAAACCTACCGCATTTGTCCTGATTCACTTCTGTAGCTAGTCGTCTCTCCATACGTCACACAGCAGCATCGACATATTCTCGAATGAAAGCTGACCACAAATTCAGTCACACAAATATTCTTTTAAGAAATGAAATAAGCACATTAAAAGGAAAACATAACTACACTTTGTTACAGTATGTAAATTGATCAATTTTGTTGCAGAAAACAAACGAACAAAACAATAATCATAGGTCGGTATGGGCTCTTTGCACGTCAGCTTCCACGTTCGGGTTAAAGCAGCTCAATTCTTTCCCATCTATTGAAAACGGCATTTTCCACTGGGTATTTGCAGGGCTTTTCCAAGGTAAAAATTAATAATGAAAATCGATCCGAAGCCCCAACAAGTAAACTGGAGAAAGGTTTTAATTTGTACGCCTCGTTATACAGTCACAGATACGAAGGTGAGTTTTACTTTCTTTAAACTTTGTGGCTAACATTAGCTTTAGCTTATGCTAGTAGGCAATACTCTCGGACATTTTTCTTAAACAATAAATGCGGGGCGGGGGGATTTTACGGTTCAGGCTTTTTTGCTTCTGCAGCTTAACGAAGCTCAACAAGCCCATAGCTTAACAGTAGAGCAGCTCTGGTGTCGGAGTTCTAGTTCAACTGACTGTTCAGGTTCAGAGTTGTTGCTTTTAGAAAACATGTCCGTGTTCGTTAAGGTCTCCGTGTTATTTGGTTTTATTAGTTTTGATGCTTGTTGTGAAGCAGGACGGTGTTTACAGCAGTGTGTTCAGGAGGATCAGTTGCTCGGCTGTCTGGCTCTGCTCTGCTCTCTCGTTCCCATAAACTTATAAACTCTTTCAGGCTGAATGCAGAAGTGATTCCATGGAAATAACACAGGAGGCTCCTTTACCTTCTTCTTTAGGGTGAAGAATCTGATCTGGAGTGAAGTGAAAAGGCTGCAAACTTTGCTGTGTGGCGTTAGCTTTAACTGGTAGCAACAAATATTTACAAGCCACCATCTAATTAATTCAGGATCGTTTGGAAATCCATGAAAACTTAAAATCCCATTATATTAGGAAGACAACAAAGTGCATAGTATTGTTTTATTTGCGTCTGAAATGCGGCTTTGTCTTTTCTAGCAGTCATAGTAACTCAAAGCGGAAAAAAATGAGCCGCATTTGCGCATGCGGTTGTGACGTCAGAGCCTTATGTGCCAAGAGCCCATTAGAATTTGCGTGAGTGTGAAAATCATAGAAAAACCAAGCAATGAATGCAAAAAGTTCAAATTCTGAAATTCCCGTGAGCGTTTATTAGAAAGTTCAGCTTTTATTATTCAAAGCTGATCAGCAGAACTTCCTTCTTCAAAAAATGGAAACAAAGATCTAGTGGAATCAGATTTTAGCTGTTGGAGGATTTCTCTTTTGTCGTTGGTAAAATAAGCGACATGAGACATTTCTCCTGCTAGCGCTGAAATTAGAACATTTATTTTGGTTGAATTTACCCAGAATGCTCTGCACTGTAGTCCACTACTTCTTTTGGAGCGTCTCTGGTCCACTTGTCGTTCACATATGAATTCAAAAGGCATCAGAGTTCACGTCAACCGGACTGAGGCCTAGGTTTGCAGGTGGACCAGATTTTTCATTTTTTGCTCTGCATCAGATTTCGATTAAGTGTTCAAAAACAAATCAGAGTTTATTGGTCAACAAACTTGAGTTGGACTAAAGTGGACTAAACATGGCTGGTGTGAATGCAGCCTAAGTCTAAAAAAAATAAAAGCTAAGCAGAAAAGTAGTGAGAGATGAAGTGTTCCAGCGGTTTGATCTTAGAGGAGTTCAAGGTCATACCTATTGACTATTTTTTGCTTGTGTGACCGCTTTAACATGTGGCTAGACTGAGAGAAACTGGAAGAGAAGTGAAAAAAAATCAAAGAACATTACCTTCCTGTCCCACTGCGAAGCAATGAAGAGAGGAAAACACGAGCTTTAGACTGAGCTGCTCTCCATCCGTACGTCTGTCCGTCCAGCGTTGCAGCAGCAAACCGAGAGAGACAGCAGCAAGAAGCCTGTGATGAAATAATCCCCTGCAGAACTGATGTGGGACAGAGAAGGTAGAAGAGTTGTAGATGCGGAAAATGAGACAAAAGAAAAAGAGAGGTTACCACATGTCAAGTGTGAAAAACAAGGGAGGAAAAGGGTGAAGAAACGAGAGGAACTGAAGGAAAGGTAAGCTGAAGGCTGATGTCTGATTTAAGGGGCAAAGACAAAGAGGCTGGAAAGAGCAGAAATCACAACCTAATCTGTTTTGTCTATCAAGATGCCTGAAGGTCACATTTTCCCCCTCCAAATAAATATATTCTGTCACAGTTTTAAGCCACCTTGCCCTGTTATAATGTCTTTATAATCCCAATTTGCTATATACGACAATTCCTGCCTAAAGGAAGTAAAGCAGTTTAGTAATTTTGTTTTTTTGGTTCTTAGGGAAAGTGGCTTATTTATTGAAAGACTGTGAATAAACACAGAGTCTATATGCAAAGCACTGCCAGGATCCCTCAGCATATACCTCTAATCCTCAAATGGCTGCCTTCCGGAAACTAAAGTTTTGGAAATGTGTTTTTTATTTCCACCCTCACTCACTAGACAGGAATCAGTCTGAGGTTCAGGTTAATCGGTTTGCATTGTTTGGTAGAAAAGCTGAAGGAAAGATGTAACCCTGAACCACTGAACTGTGAAGTGCAGCTGCTGTATGAAAGGACAGTTTGTTTGTTACTGCAGCAATATTTAATAAAGAAACTCAATGTGACTCACATTACAGTTCTGAACGAGAGATGATCATCCAGAACATTAAGAGAGTGATTCAGAGTATTTAAACAACTGGTTTTGTTACCCTGCAATCAGGAAAATGCATTATGATGTCATTGTTGACATCAAGTTATTATAATTTAGTCATCAGAATTATGTAAAATCAACTCTTTTTTTTAGCTTTACGTCATGTCATAAAGTTATTCTCTCATCACAAACACGCCTACAGTGTTACCTTCATTCTTTAATGCATGTTTGAGAAATCATTTAGTCTCCCATGGCAACCATTCAGATGTGCACAATGCCTGGGTGGAGCTAATGCCACCTTGGAGATGCAGCTACTCTGAGCTGTTGTTTCCTCCCCCATTCTGCTCCTTCAGACTAGCCAGCAGCAATTAGCAAACACCTGGTGGAACTGAGCATCTGCTGAGCTCATTATTGGAGCTACTTCTCAGTGAAACGCTGTTAAAACATTGATAAAGGGTTAATAGAGGAGCCATGTTGTGGTGACTTCCTGAAAGTAGAGTTTCAGAAAGAGCAGGAGTTTTTAAAGAGAGGCCCAATTTTAAAATATCTAGTTAGGAAGTCAAATTGAATTTAAATCATATTTGATATCTACATAGTTTTTAGAAAAACTGAATATAACATAGACAGACTAGCAACCTGTTCGCTGTAGATAGGCACCAGCACCCGTCCCGACCCTACTAGGGACAAGAGTGTTAGAAAATGGATGGATGGATAGATATAACATATTTGTGCTCTAAAATGGCTGGTGAACACACATCACTGTCCCTTCAATGAACGAAAAGCCCATAACGGTCACTGAAATAACTGAAAAAGCAATAGTAGATAAAAATGTACTGAAAATGAACATCAGACATGATTTGAATGTTGGTTCAGCAGAATCATTAAAAAACAAAACAAAAAACAAATGAAACTGACAAACCAAGATGAATCAGGTCTTAACTGATACTGGGATATTGTAACCAGTAAAAGAAGAGCTTGTCAGAGTATTTTACAAACTGCTATTTAGTGACCTTGTCGGGGGTTTAGTTAAAACCTGATGCTTGTAGCAGACAAAACTGCTGCAGCACCTTCCACAGCCGTTGGGATGCAGAAGGAAAATTGTCTCAGAATGAGCATGCCTAACCTAGAGGGAGGCAAGCTAATGCAGGGGAAAATACTGTCTGGTTTCACTCTCAGACAAGAATAGAACTGCAATTTCCCCACAGTATTACCAGTCACAGTTAGCACTATTACCAGTCCCATTATACCCCCGGGGTTGTGGACTGCTGGCAGCATAATTGAGAAGATTGGAAGTAGTTTAGTAAGCACACTGAGCTTTTCACACCTCAATTATGGTCTAAACATCATAGAGATATGGATGATTCCAGCCATCCCTGTATGGCCAAAACTTACAATCCGTTGGGTGTCTAACCTCCAGTATGATTTTGGGTTATGCGAGAAAGCCTTCAGACAAGACGAACGCCCATCTATAAAGTCACAAATCTGTCAGAATATGGATGGTTGTATGCACGGTCTCTGTAACGGCTTATCCATAACTGAGGACCTTCATGTATCGACATGGTTTGGTTGTCATGAATTTGAAGCAAACTTAGCCACTCAGAATTCAGATACCATGACTGACATGATCCTCTGGTGAACTTCTAGTTCCTGACAATCTGGGAGAATACTGAGTTGTTTGGTGCATGATGTAGCATCATGTAGCATGATGTAGGAAGGTTCTGTTGAAATATGGAACATGAAGGAGAACTAGAGACAGTGGTGAGCACCACTAACACTGAAGCACTAATCATAAACCTCTAACCCTAAAGAACTACTCGCCAGTCTGTTGCAGGGCAACACAGAGACAAAGGACAAACATCCATGCACACACACATTTAGAGAGAATTTAGAGAGACCAATTAACCTGACAGTCATGTTTTTGGACTGTTGGAGGAAGCCGGAGTACCCGGAGAGAACCCACAGGGAGAACATGAAAACTCAGTGCAGAAAGACCCTGGGAATCGAACCCAGGACCTTCTTGCTGCAAGGCAACAATGCTACCAACTGTGCCACTGTGCAGCCTGCTTAGCAAAATGCGCTAAACAAAATATTAGTTCCACTGCTAGCGGAAGTGTGCCCACCACTGAGTTAGAGGAGATCACTTTTTGTGATATTACAGCAGGAAAAGTCTATCTGAAGAGAATGGAGGTCATGTCAAGGTCATCATTGCTATCACATGGAACGTTTTACAAATTCACTCAGCTCAGATGAGAGCAGTTTGGTTTTTATTCAGTCAAGACTTGCCAAAGTGAAAGATGTCTAAAGTTAACCAGTTCCAACTCTGGAATATCACAAGGTATGGCACAGTGTTTAGTCAAAGCACAGTTGATGGAATTCACAGCACAAAGGTTTCTGTTTAGGGTTACTAAATCCACTGGTTACTTTAAAAAGCTTTTGTTATGATGTCCTTAATGCTGAAAAATCACTGTCTGTTTGTTTGACAGGTTGTACTCAGTACAATGGGTAAAGTAGGACATTGCCTCATTCCACAATGACATCAGCATGTCTCCATCCTGAAGCAAAAACAAAGTCATTTCTTATTAAGTGTTGTCCTGTCAGGCCACAAAGATGAGACAGAATAATGTCAGAATAGCCCTGAGAGACACGCTGCTGTTATTTATATCACCAGCTTGGTGTTTTCAGATCTGTGACTAAAGCTTTCAGTTAATAGGAACATTAGGACCTGCAGCTAATGCCTGAATTTATTAGTACAATTCCACTTATTGACAATATGTGACTGCTGGGAGCGAAACCTAATAACCACACATCAAGCATATTTCTGAATCTGTTGTTTCCACATTTACTTTGCGCACACATGAATGACAAAAACAAAATGTGTGTGATGTTCGCGTGGTGCTCTGTGGTTTTTGTTTTGAGCTGGTCCATGTCATGTCCCTCATTTCCATTATTCCTTGTACCTGTGTTGTTCCCTGGTTGTTTCCCTTCTTAAGCCTCTCAGTCACAACCAGGCTGCCAGATTATCAACGCTTTCAGCAAGTAGTTTTCCGGCACTCCTATCTCGCCCTCATTGTTGCAACCACGCTCTTGTTCCCCAGATTTGCCCCGTTTGCCTTGACCTTGTCGGACTGTTGCTGAGCGCCCATCTGGACCTCAATCCACACCTGTTTTTGTTACACCGGTCTCACCCATTCCCACGGATTCTACTCTCAGCCCCCATCGTGCATGACCTCGGCCCGTCTGACCAAGGATTTAGATCTGGATTTGGTACTTCTGCTGGACTTCTGCTGCTTCACGGAGTTAGTGCACTGCGTCAGTGCAGCATCTGCTCTCCTCCTCGTCCCTCAGCTGATCACTCCAGCACCTGAGTGATCAGCCAGGTTAGTGTTCCCTTCCTACACACTAACAGATCCGTTCGTTGCTATTTCTCCAGTCACCGATCTCTCCTCTCCGCCCCCCTCCGCAGTGCTGCAGCTGACGATCTAGTGCCCGGTCTGAGTGTCTTTTAACAAATATCTGAGTTTTCTGTTCACTCCTGTGTCGTGGCTGACTTTCCGGGTCCCTCTAGTGAGTCATTACAATATGTTCAAAATCCTTTAGAGGTCTTATTAAACCACTTTAGGTATTCATGTTGTTTTTTTAGGTTAGAATGTCACAATGTTTCAAATAGAAAAGTGTCTAACTGAAGCAGTTGGTCCTCAGCTTGCAGATAGTGAATATATTTTGTTCTTATTATGTGCTTAGACTCCAGTATTTATAACAAATCATTGGGTGGTTTAAAGGGGACAGGAAATGACATAGGCACCCTGTTGAGTAACCTATGATTTCACACTGGATGGTGTCTGTTAGAAAACATTGATATTTAGATCGAGCCATAAGTTCACAGTTGGATTGGACATTTGACTTTCTGTTATAGCTGCACATTTTGGGTTTACCATAAATTCTGCATTTGCTTCCACAAGCAAAGGTTTGTGTTTAAAGCTCAACAGGGTCCTGTCTGAATGTGGAGGTGGATTGAAGGAAGTGTTGTCTATTAGTAGCACCATCCACCATCCTTTCATTTAAAATTTTTTTAACCAGTTGTTCATCACTTCACTCTTCATTGTGGTCCGGATAAAAGCTGTTTTTGCTTAAAAGGTTTTTTATGTCCTCGATCGACAAGGCCATGCAAATACTTCTGCAGATGTTTTGAGCAATAGAAGGGAAGATTCAACGTTTCTGCTGTTCATCTTTCTACTTCCTGTTGTATTTCAATTTATCTTTTTATGGCCAGAAGTGTTTTTTTTTTTTATTATCTTTCTCAACCAACAGTTTGTTGTCCAAAGTTTTGCCAGAGTTGAACCAGCTCTGCACTGAAAGGAATGTTTTTCTGGAGCTAACTGGAGAGCCATGTTTGTCCTTAAGGCTTCCTTACTCCAAATGGATCCTTGAAGTTCTCAATCATCCAGAAAACCTTCAGCAGCAAAACTCATAGTAGATGTAAAGTGAGAGTATCTGCGCACTTAGCAGAAGACAAGACCTGCAAGGGAAGAAGACAAAAACATGCCCCCTCTTTTTTATGATCTACATTATATTGATTCATAGGTTACCTAAAGGTATAAACTTTACAAAAACAAGATTTCGGAAATTGTCGCCACAGACAAAACCAAAACCTACTGTAACACTCTGAAGTTTTCTCCTTTTCTGCCAGTTCTTGAAATATGTTAAAATTTAAGAGAACATGTTGGAGTCTTACCCAAACTCTCCAAGGTTTTTAAATCAGAATCCAGATTAATATCCTTACTTCACATTCAGGCCTTGATGCGGTAGCCTCCATTTTCAGGTCCTTTAATGAGATATCTTTGTGGAATATAGCACACAGAAGGGATGGGCTCTCTTATCAGCTCATCTTATGATAAGTTACTACTCTCTTTCTCTCTCTCTCTTTCGCTCTCGTTCATTTTGCTCTTACTTTTTCTCTCCGTTTCTGCTTCTCAAACATATTATTCTCCGAAGGCCCCCCAGCAGAACCTTTTAATAATCCCAAAGCAATTTACTGAGACTTTAGTTCAACTCATCTCCAGACGCAGGTCTTCGCTGACCCAGTAATGATAGCAGTAAAGCCCTTATTCCCTCAAGTTCAAGTATTGATTTTAAGGCAGGGCTAACAGGAACGGGAAGGTCACCTCTCTACTGTTTTCTAGTGCGCTGTATGTAATTAAGTCTGTGATCAATTTAGCCAACATGCCATGTTGGTGACATCAGTAGGATATGGAGCCCTAATGGGAAAACGGTTGGTTCAGTTACACACCACCAATAACTACTGTCTTTTTCTCCAAATACATGCATTTTAAGTTTGCTTCACTAATGATAAATGGATTTTTCTCACTTTTAAAAACTTGATTGCACAAATAAATGCCAATCTTTCATGTTTTTCTGACATAAAAAAAACTAAAATCTGCAATTGTGGATTCACTGATGAGAAACTCTTAACATAACCAAATCATCACTTTCCTAAACTAATGACCTAAGTAAATTTTTGCCAGGAGTATTTTTTTTCCCCCTAACCCTAAAACATCTTCATTGGTGGCGATATTTGTTCTTTCCAAAACCACTTTTGACAAAATAAATAAATAAATAAATAAATAAATAAATAAATAAATAAATAAATAAATAAATAAATAAATAAATAAATGAAATGGCAGTAAGACCACAGAGAAGAGACAGAGGAGTTCAAATTTTTCACAGACTATCTGGCTCATATTATACTGTCAGGATAGTTTAAACAAATATGTTTATAAAAACAATATGTTTTAAAACATAAACATTACTACTGAAGCTTTAAGGAGAAAGCGCTGTCCTGAAAACGCCCAACATCCCAAGAGGCTCAGTGACACCACGCCAGTGGGATGTGGGGAACAGAAAGGGTTGGGCCAGAGAGGGGCTAGAGGCGGGGCTAGAGAGGGGCTAGAGGCGGGGCTAGAGAGGGGCTAGAGGCGGGGCCAGAGAGGGGCAAGAGGCGGGGCTAGAGATGGGGCTAGAGGCGGGGCCAGAGAGGGGCTAGAGGCGGGGCCAGAGAGGGGCAAGAGGCGGGGCCAGAGATGGGGCTAGAGGCGGGGCCAGAGAGGGGCTAGAGGCGGGGCCAGAGAGTGGCAAGAGGCGGGGCTAGAGATGGGGCTAGAGGCGGGGCCAGAGAGGGGCTAGAGGCGGGGCTAGAGATGGGGCTAGAGGCGGGGCCAGAGAGGGGCTAGAGGTGGGCCGGGAACCTGTTGATAACTGCTGGCAGTTCTAGATTTTGTTGTATTTCCTGAATTACTGTATAAAACTCTCTGGAAAGACGTATCTCATCTTAAGATCAACTTCTTCAAGTCTGAACTAATTTGATTAAATCCATTCATTCATGTAGATTTGTATCTGAACCTCCTCAGCAAGCAAAGCCAGAATTTTGTTTAGTTTCATTTGATTATCTAATCTGCTTGTCACTATTTTAATGTGTGAAACCCGTATAAAACAACAGTCATTGTTGGTGACGGCTGTTTACAATGCTGACCAGCATTTTTAATCTCCAACTAGCATTCATAAGCAACGTTAAAAACAAATGTTTCCCATGTATTTTTACTTCAAGCTGCTTTCATAAGGGGGCGGTATTATGAGAGTATAATTTTATAGCAAAATCAAGTAATCATGTCACCTTCAGTTGTTTTAAAAATTATATATATATATATATATATAAAATGTCTTGAAATTGGGCCTCTATCTCTTTAAGAAATTTCTGCTGTGAAACTCCATCTTTAGCATTTCTCCAACATACATGAAAGAATCAACACAACACTCCCAGTGTGCTTGTGATGAGCGAATAACATCATAACGTTATGTAAAGCTTCAGAAAAGTTGATTTTGAGCGATACTGTCTCTTTACTGACTGCTTCACGACAGTTTTTCATTTTAAAGGTACTTTTAAGCTGATAAATGAACAGTTTGAAACTCTTCTGCTGTTTCAGCTGTCAGTTCAGTCAGGCCCTAAAATAAAGGCAGTGAGTTGAAAATCCGGAAAGGTCAAATATTTTCTGTTCAAACGTCTTAATCTCAGGTCAGATAAGATCTGTAAGGTTTTATGGAAATTAGGCAAAACCAAATACAGGCAAAATCCTCATAAAAAAACCTGATATTAACCAGGATTTTCATTGGGAACCAGTGAAACCTTTAGGAGAAGAGCTCTGACAACTGCAGATTTGACTGACAGTTCTGCATCAAACTACCTTCCAGAGCATTAAGCCGTCTGACATGAGGGAAGCTAACAACAGGTTCTTTATTCGATTAAACAGTAAAAAGGTCTTGGCCCTGGAAAGAAACACTCTGCTTTTATTCTCTAAAATGAGTTTTTTTTTTCTTTTCTTGTTTGAGTCATCTTCCAGGCTTCATCCATTATGACTAGTTTCACTGAATTATTTGTGACATTTCAAAGGCGGTTAAACCTGAGTTTATTCATTGTAAAAAAAAAATTAAAATTATAATTTAGTCAGAATGGACCTGTGGGGGATGTTTAGTTTTTTTCTTATTTTTTATGAAGCCACGATGTCTGAAAGCATAAGAGTCAGTTAAATGACTCTTATGCTCTTATGTTTTCCTGCAGAGAAATGCCGGAAACGTCCATTTTAAACGGCTTTAGGATCAGACAGGTCTAATGGCGTAGTCCAGACAGGATGCTTAAATTGAAACTTCATATTTCTGCTTTTCTCTTCTATTTTCCTGGAGTGGCCACCATTTCATCTAAAGTATCAGAGACATTATGTTGCTTGGCAGAAGGTAGGAAAGATCAGTATGAAATTACAGCATGAGCACAAAGTTTAGGGCCAGGAAGAGGCTGGAGTCATGATGATGCGTAATATTTCATATTACGCATCCAAACAAAATCCAAACAAAATAGAAAAATCGACTGTTAGGGGGAAAAAAAAACTGATACACTTTGTAATCTCCATAGCGCGGCTATGGATGGCATGCAAGAGAATCGTCTTTTTGCCCTCCAGCTTTGTCCGCATGCGCAAAATTTCCTTATGTAAACAATAACATGCAGGGGTCTATATTTGTAAATCTGATTATGATTACATCAGTGCCTCACCAGCTATGAACCTCACCGCATGTCACTGATAT
>CAEFZX010008965.1:0-20767 GCA_903066825.1 Alfaro cultratus
ATTGTGAAGGCCTCCAGGCAGATTTCTTTGACCCTGGCAACAGTGGCTGAAATGTGATTGGTTAAATGCTTAAATATGAAAATACACGTCTGGAAGCGGCGCAACCAGGGGGATAGCAATGAAAGGAAGCGGACAGACCATTTGGAATTATTTAATATGTATTCATGGACAAAATATAATTAACATCAGTCTGTGATTCAGATATTTTTAGGCCAGCAGAGAAGGCCTTGCAGGCCCTGACGGCCCACCACTGCCACAAAGTCAGGTCAAGATTAAGGCATCAAATCCACTGAAAATAGCATTGAACAAAATTGTGGAAAACATCAAATGATCTGATCCCAGAGACTCAAAAGAGCCCCTGAAGCTCCTCGTTAAAATGGCTACATAGTTTAACAAATGTTTATTTCTATGCAATCTTAAGATGATCAAATATACTGTCAACATTTTATGTTCTGGTAAAAGAAAATTATAATTAACTTCAAACAAATTGATATGACATCATCTACACTTGACAATGTGATGCTGTCATTTAAATGTCGGTCAAATGTAAGGATAAGAACTCTACCCAGTTTAATTATATATTCGTTCATTTTTCAGTATCTGCTCTTTTCTGTTTTCTCACAGAGAGGTTGGATTCTTTCACAACAGGTGAGAGTCCGTGGTTTATAACATGACCAGGATAAAGACAAATAATAATAATAATAATAATAATAATAATAAAAAACATTTTAAAAAGTCTCTTTTCTCTAGTTCATAAACACCCAAGAATAACCAAGTAAATAATTTTATATGTCTAGAAAAATGCCATACTGCTTTGAGAATTAGGGATAAACCTAATTCTCTGTGCCAGTTTCTTACTTAATTATTTTTTTTTAAAAATGTCATAAAAAAGGTTTTAGTCCAGATTTTTTTTTACTCTTCCTCTAAAAAGAACAACTCCACACACACAATAAAACAAATAAGTTCTCACCCATTGCCAAATTCTTTGGCTTAATTTGAAACTGGAGCAGCTGCTGTCTGCCCACAAATGATAAGCGATTGATCCCATTTTTCTCCCATTTTTTTTATCGCTTTGGATACTTTGACCGTCATGAAGGTTGCAAAAAAAGATAAGACCTGGATTATTTTAAGAGCCAATAATGCTTTGTTAACTACAGCTTGTTCTGCTAACTTCCTGGTCTCATGTATTTGTCGAGGCTAAGTACGTATTAAAAAGAAAGACGAAGACAGTTTCACATGTTGGAATGCAATGACATGATTTACTAGTTCTAGGTCATAACAGCAGCAAAGACATGACCTGGGATTGTTTTCCTTTGTTCGTCGGCTCCCTCCCTGTATTCAGCTTGTTATGAGCAACCTTGTTTAAGCACCTTGCCAGCCTGTTAGGGGAGGGATAACGAAGTAATCCATAGTCATTACTCAACCATCACCCTTGGCATCCACGCTCTGCTGTGGACCACTTAGCTTAAGGCATATCACTGTGTGTGTGAAGAGGAAGACAGCCACTAAAGGCATTAGAAGAGCAGGCAGTTAGAGGTGGCTGGCATGAAAAACAGCGTCTACGGGATGTGCTGATAAAAGGG
Source organism: Alfaro cultratus (assembly GCA_903066825.1). NCBI lineage: Eukaryota > Metazoa > Chordata > Actinopteri > Cyprinodontiformes > Poeciliidae > Alfaro > Alfaro cultratus. The sequence goes on from CAEFZX010008965.1 coordinate 1,584, forward strand.
TGAAGGACTGAAACTGTGCAGGGTGCAACCATGGCTTTGGTTATATAATACTGCATAATTACCTCAGAAATATTTTTGGTCAGGTATCAAGTCCTCTCTGGCAACTATGGAGGAGAACGAATGCCTTGAGAAAGTATTCTCCCTTAGGTTCTGTACGGGTTTTGTCGCATTCCAATCGCAAAAACCTCGAAGTGTTTTGTTGTAGTTTCATGTCGTAGACCAACCTCAAGCAGTAAATCGTTGTGAAGTTGATAGAAAATGCTTGTTTTTACCAATTAAAACATTAAAATTGTGGTTTGAGCTTTTATCCGTCTCCCTTTACTCTGACATATCTAAATATAATTCTGTCCGACTGACTTCCTTGGAAAATTAGTCAAATAAATCCTCCAAAATTGTGGCGACGTTTAAAGCTGATTTAGAAATAAACCAGAATTTCAAGTTTAGAGATTTAATCTGTCACCCAAAAACTAAGAGTTTGACCCAACAAAGACATTGCTGTCCATTTACACCAACAGACTGGACAAGAAGACCATTAATCAGTTCATCAATTTATGGCGAATAGAAGCTGAAATCACACACAACATTGGTAAATAACATACCAGCAATATTTATATTGGATATCGACCTGAATTTTCACTGGTGCATTCCTAATTACTACCTCTTATCCCTTTCCTTCCTCCTCCCAAATATCATTTCTTTATGTCGGTTTACAACATAAAAGTTAGCAACTGTAATCTGATAAAATGGGAAAACGTTCAATCAGCAAAAACATTTTAGAAGGGCAATGTGTGGGAAGAAAGGAGGAGGAAAGTGGAGGGCAGGTGAGGTGGGCCGTAGAGAGAGAGGCAAGGCCCAGGCAGCAGAGGAGAGTTTATGTTGCCATAAAGTTCAGCATTATCACCGCCTGAACAGAGACTAAACCAGGTAATAAGGAAGATGGCATGCAGCACCATTCTAAAGATCCTGATTTAAGACCATTTATTTTTGCCTATCTGTTTATTTTGCATGATGGCGCAATTTACAAGAGGCCAGCTGCGAAAAGCGAGCAGGCCTGATATGACATCAAACACAACAGCGTGACTCATAGCCGGACCCAGAGCCCATTCCCAGGAATTAGAGTGCTTTGAGTTTTATGATCGCCTATCACCAAACCTAATATAATTACCCTGCAAGGGCACTCTGTCTTTCAGCAGGTGAAATGGGATGCTTGAGTTAAGGGGATGGATGGTACAGAAGAAACGTTGGGTTGCTACTTTACAATGAGACCGAGGGCTTGAGGAGGAGAGATAATAGAGTTCTCTTTTTCCTTTTTTTTTTTTTTTTTTTTAGTTAGTTCGTACATCCAACACATAATGACACTCGCAAAACGAGGCCTTCCAGAGAGCGCCGAGTGGTAGTTCAAGATCTTCTGGGCCCTGACCTTAGCTATGTTGGTAATAATTGACTTATTATTTTAATTAAGCACTATAACAACCCGTGTAAAGCAGGATCGGCGAAGCCGCCACAAGGTCCGTGTAATTAATAGAGTCCACTTTCAAGGTCAGTCCTTTGTGTATCCGTGAGGATGTGCGCGGCGCATGTGAGCACGCCGCTCCTCCTGCCCTCTATTTTATCGCCCTACATGTTGTTGTGTGCGACTGGTATGATTAGCTGTTGTCACACCGACCCATAAGTCATTTCCTCCCTGACGCCGCAATCTCTTTTCGCGCTGCCAAAATGCGAAATGTGTCACTGTGGCCACAAGTGATATACTCCGCCATTATGAATAAAATCACCATCATTAGGATATCCAATACGCCGTTATCCCTCTTCCCGTCTTTTAAGCTTGCGCTCTGTGGCTCTGAACCGACAAGGTTATGGCTGCCGGTTCATAGTTTATGTATTTTTCTCAGTTATTCCTTTTGACATTCTGCAAAAAAAAAAAAGTGTCAGGAGTAACTCTGCTGCCTCCGTTACCACACCTATACCCTTTAGCTGGAAATCTGAGTATACCTCGGCTCTCCATCATCTTGTGGGCTTGTTTCGGCTACGTTTCTCTACCTTGCGTCTCGGGCCTGACATGAGGGATGCATAAAATATTCATGCCGAGGTAAAGCCACTGAGATGGGCAGGAATGAGTGCGGGAGGGGCGGTAGAGTAATGTGTGGGAGCGAGATGGGAGAGCAGAAATTTGGCACGCCAGCTGATGCAGGTACCGTACTGAAAATCTCTGGGACGTAGCATGAGGGTCGGAACGCGCACATGACTGAATAGCTTAGCGGCAACATTAACCGGTTAAAGGCCAATCAGCATACTTCTCCTGAAAGGTTAAGCAGGTCTAATTGATACACAGGTTGCGTCAAAGACGGAGACATTAATAAGGCATGGCAAGGCAGAGCGGGGACAGGTAGGGGAGCAGGCTAGACTGACACTGCACTCCACGCTGCATGAAGAAGCAGTGAATGGAGTTAAATAAATAATAATAATAATAATAAAAATACCTAATCAGCCATCCAAGTGAAAAGAACATAGCAAAGGAAGCAAAATATGCAATAAGTAGACCTCAGGAAAAAAAAAAAAAAATCTTAGTTTCAGTGTTGCTTCTCCTGCATAGCTTTATGTAAAAAAAAGAAAAAACATTTCCTTCTAATGTGGAACTTATCTGCCTTGTGATCTTAAAGACAATTTTATGCAACAAAGGGATTTTCCTTTTTCAAAAGTCTGACTCGTTTCCCCCCCTGCACCTGTTCTGAAAAGATCCGATAACGTCGCCTCCCTTCGGGGCAAAGCGTTCCGAGAAAGTTTAATCTAGGAAAAAGAACTCTGAAAGTAATCTCTCTCTCTCTCTCTCTAAAAAAAAAAAAAGAAAGATAAAGAAAAAAAATCAAAGAAACATGGAGGGAACAAAAAGAGTTTGACAGTAACATTCAAACAGGATGTGGATGTGTTCTTTTTTTTTTTTTTTCCACATATAGATGCCAAGATATTTGTTGTGAACCCTGGAAACAAATTAAAAATATACTAATCTGTTAGTGCAGTGACCCAAACTCCCACTGAAATGTGAGAAATAGCTCTCCAAAAAATAAATGGTTTGACAATTTAGTAATAGAAACATTTTGATGATTTGCTATTAAACAGAAACTTCAAAATGAAAAGTTTGCTCAAACTCTACTGTGAGTTTAACTGGAACCGTGACTCGTATGTCATGTCAATTCATATCTTCCTTGGGGGATTTTTGAAGAAGCTGTAATAACCCAATGAGTTTTATCACTCCTGGTGATAATCTACCTGCACGACACAGCTTTGAGTTTCTTTTAGTTTAACTGAGTCATAAAATGTCACATTCTTTAAAAGTCAAATTAGAGTCACCAAAAAATGAACAGCTGTGGGATGAAATACCAAGGAAGAACATGGCAATTTAACATGGCAACATGGTCAAATTGACTTGCAACTGCTTTAGCCACACAAGAGTGAAGTTTAGCTTCTTAACAACAAGCAAACAAATTATGAAAATGTGGAGAAGCATTTCAAAGCTTAGGTGCAGCGAATGATCTGTGATGTTTCTCTTCCAATAAGCCAGGTAGCTTTGTTAGGGTGGATGTTATTTTGATATTTTGAGGATCCTCAAAATATCAGGAGATTTGAAATAAAAATCTGGTGGACTCTACCAGAAGCCTGAAAATGAGTCATCATTTGATATTTCAGTAGGAATACAGAAACGAATCTCCAGTCAAAAACGAAACTATTCACAACTGGAGCTCAAGAATTAAATCCTATAGAAAACCTGCTGCCATACTTTTGACAAAAGGTTTTTTTTCCCCCCAAAGTTCGCAGTCGTGGTAATTATCACGCAACCAATTATTTTTAAAACTTTTTTTTTTTACTAATTTTAGATCAGTTACAATACAGTGAACAAAAGAGAAACCCGTGATGCCACACACAAAAAAACAAAACTATAACAAAATACCCCACATAAATAAGAAATAAGGTGCTAGTTTCTTCCTCCAGAACACGTCACCTCATGACCATTAAGAGAAAAAAGGAAAAATAAATAAACAGGCAAGAATAAATAGAGCAGTTAAATAAAAATGATAAAATACTAAAATTTTTTAAATTAAGTAGAAAAGATTCAAATGATTTTTTTTTTGTAAAGCAACCACTTCTTCTCTGAATAAATACACTCTTTTTTTCTCTCTCTCTTTGAGGTTACGCTGCTTTGATAAAGAGCAAATTTATCTGAGGACCTTTTTACACATCTTTTACCTGGTCCCAACAAATTTGTCCGCACCCGCATGAGAAATCCTCCGCCGGCAGACCTGGTTCTGTCATTGTCGCCGAGTCAAGTCTCGTATCAAAGGAAATCAGATCTGAGTCATCTGTTCTGCGGTGAGGCTTTTTGTTTCAACTTCAGAGACTTGAAGCGATGGGTGTGAGACATCATCAGCGAGGCTGCTCTCTGCAGAGACACTTATCCTCATGATGGTATTATCATGCATCAGCAAAGCATACATTAGGAAGGAGCGGGTGTAGGACGCGCCGCGTGCTCGCTGTGACAGCTGGGGTCTTTATGCTTGGGAGGGAGGAAATGCTCATTACTGACGATGTTTTTCAGTGTTTTGATGGGTAAATAGAAGAACTGCTATCAAAAGACGGCACCAGCAGTCACCACATTGCCTCCCACTTAATCTGGATACGCATCATTGAGAAGGAGGATCATATCATCAGCGTAGCGCCATATCTTTCCTCTAAAAGGGGAATGGAAATATTGGCGGGCTCTTTTTCAATCTGCAATTTGTGTATCAATGGGCAGCTATCAATTAGGCCACTCTGGAGTTGCTATTAGCTGATAAAGAAGGTAATTAGCCCCATGCTGCGAGTATGTGTGTTAATCTGGAGGTAAGTGGAGGTTGATAAAGTCTTAGGGTGCTCCCCTTTTGACACTCACTTTGAAAAGAGACGAGAAACCAGGAGATGTAAAATTAAATTGCCTCTGACAAAACTTGCGGCGGATGGATGCAACCTGACTGTGGCGTGGTGATTTTATCATCCGAGTGCCTCAGCCTTAATGTGCGGCGGCATCATCAGCTGGGAACTCACCCTTATAACCTTTCGCAGCTGCTCACTGCAAAGTCGCTGCTCATCAATCCGTCATGTCGATTTTATTTGCCTTTTTTTTATTTGGAAGGGGTCTCTTTAGAGAGAACGGAATTGGGCTGCGTTTGTTTCCTTGTATGGGAGAGAGAAAGAGGAGTCACAAACTGTCCATGGTATGAATTATTAGCTCAAAAGAAGAAGCAGAAAATTTCTGGTTCCAAACGCTTGAGGAGTCACCTCGCTAAAACTAACTGCAGCAAAAATTTGTCCATCCATCCATCCATTTTCTAACACCCTTGACCCTGTTGGGGTCAGGAGGTGCTGGTGCCGACCTCTGGGTAACGTTTGAGGCGAGAGGCAGGGCACGCCCGGGACAGGTCGCCAGTCTGTCGCAGGGCAGCAAAAATCAGTTTCAAGCTGTATTAACTAAAGAGATATTAATATAAACGCACAGCAAATTTTTCAGGTTAACTTGTAAAAAAAAAAAAAAATGTACGTCACATAAAATCCCAATAAAATTTGAGGTTGCAACATAAAACATAAAAAACAAAAATGAACAGAACTTTGTCTGCAGAAATTTTGATTAATAAAAAAAATCCCTAAAAATGAAAACCTTGAAAAAAAACAAAAAAAAACTAAACTAGCTGATACGACAGAGCAATTGGAGCATAACAAATGAATCACTCGACTCATCATCACTGACTCTGCTGTCATCTTCAGCATAACTGGGAGAAACTGCTAAAGGAGTCATATCTGCCCTTTTATAAAAAAAATTAAAAAAAAAGGAGTCCTGCTCAAACGAATCTGTGGAAGTGAATTCAATTAATATCTGGATGCAGAAACCGGTTCAGCCGTAAGGTTGAAACATCACAAGGGGACGAGAGGAGATATTAATTCAGTTATAAGGCGTCCTCTGTGTTTGCATATTTGCCTCCTATCCACGCTTGTGATTGTTTATTAATTAATTTTGTTACTCTACAAAAGGACTTGGTGAGATTACGCTCGACACAATGTATTTTGTTAACAGCTGAATGACGGACACTCAATTTCCTGCATGCAAATGAAAGGCATTGTCAGTCTTCCTAATGCCGCTCGGCTCTTCTTCTCTAAAAAGAAGAAGAAAAAAAAAAAAAAGAGTGATGCTTTTCAGTCGCATTAATAGGTAGGTAGATTTCCATAAAGGAAGTGATCCTATTGAGGATAAGAATGAGTAATGCAGCCGAGAGTGCGTCCCACTCAGTGGGAGCTCATTAACTTGAACTCAAAAATGGTAGTGTCAACTTATGAAGCTGTAACTCATTCTTGAAAAATGCGAATGGCCTCATTGATTCATGCGATCAATTTGCATTCTGCTAAAGAGCAAATTACAAGCAAACTATAAAGCATAAAAATGAAAAATGTGCACAGGAAGGAAGGACTCCTTGTTGAGTAATTAAACTAGCTGTCGTAAAGAACGGTATAGAGTGATTTTTTATTTAAATATTAATTTTTTTTATTAAAAAAACTGGAGTGAGTGAAAGCTCTGGCGTTACTTTGGAAACTAGTTATCTCCGGCTTCTTAAGTAAGCTGTTGAAGTCGACGAGTAGCTTAATGCACAGGGTGAAGTCTGCTTTTTTTGGTGAAACTTTGACACATCTAAAGGATGCAAAGCACCTCAAGAGAATGCCAAAAGTGTAACAACTACATTTCTTGACATCTTTCAGAGACCGTTTCTTTTTCTTCTTATCACTGACTTGTTTGCAGGGATGTGGCCTGGAGCAGGCGTCTGTTTTTGAGGGAGTACATTGTAGCAACACGATTCAATGTCATCAAAGTCAGCAGAGTAATGACAGAAGGGGAGTTGTGTATTGCTCTGTATGTTCAAATACTTTTTGGATAATTAGCAGAGAGCACATTTAAAAAGATCTAGTTTTCTCAAAGAATTCCAGAAAACAAATCACTTAAGAGCTGCAGCGAGAAATTTGCTAGTGACCGGAAGCTGCAGATTTTCAGCTTCATCGGCCCCTCGTCGCTTGCAGCTTGGTCAGAAGCTCAATAATCCAATTGTTTCCCAATCACTGAACGCACCATACTAAGCACTCCCGGGTTGTTCTAATGAAAGTGCTTTTCTGTGCTTTTACAGAAGGGACAAGACTGAGAATTAGCCATTTGTATTATAGTTTTTATTACAGAGGGAGCATAAAAAGGGAAAGTTGCTTGAAAGGATACTTTGTTCTGTTCTATGACGTGTCTGCAATTCATTCAGGCTCAGAGTCATGGCTTGGAGTGCGAGTGGTTTTGGTATGTTCAGTTTGAGTTGCATATCTTCCACCTGCAGGCGTGGTCTGAGTGTTACAATGACACTTGGATGCAATCCTATAATCCACCATCTGAGAATTTAAGAAGTTGTTTGAAAGTCATCTTCGCAAGGTGACTTCTGAGCATTCTGTGCTCCGATTGCATGGCCTACTCTTTGCAGAACAAATGGTGACAGAAGTTGAAGGTTTGAGCAAGAGAGAGAATAATAAAAAAAAAAAAAAACAAGAAACAAAAACAGTGAAGACCATAAACTTCACATAATTCATCGGCAAAGTGAATTCACCAGAAACCATCTAGTGTTAATACCAACGTTATATTTGTCGGACTTATGCAGGCAATTTCCAACCTGTCATGTTCAGGAGGCAACTAATCAAATCTATTATGTTATGGCCGGAGTGATGGATGGGAAAAGAAGGCTTAATAATTGCAACTTGTCCCTTCTGACATTTGGCCATGTTTCCAAGTGAACAAAAGATCAGCTTTGTTTCCTTTTTTTTTTTTTTTTCTGCACAATTTCCTCATTTTCCTTCAATAATTAATTTGAAAGGGCAATGCTTATGGCACATACCTGGATTTTTTCTGTCAATTTTATTTATTCTTTTATCAACATAGGTAACAATGAAATATATCACAGGCTCAAACTATTTCTTATATTAAATTATTTTAGAATCAAAGATGTCCTGATCGGGTTCCAGCCCCTCACCAAACTCAATACAACTATGAGTGTGGTGTGATGTTTTATGGGCGATGAACATTATTTTCAAACTTTTCTTTCTCTTTATAGCTACATTGATCAATAAAGAGACACTGTATTGACTGTTGCAGCCTGTGAGAAGGATGTGTTGCTATGCCTGTGCTCAAATACCCGTCTCTGACATACAGCTCCTACAAATTCAAAGCATTTTTTTTTTCCTCAGGAGAAAAAGATTTTCTTGTGAGAACACGATTTACTTAAAACGCCGTGAAATATTTTGCAATGTGAATTAAAATGTTAAAAGAAGAAGGTAAACATGCCAACATTTGTCATAATTAAAAAAAACTCTACAATATCTAAATATGTGTTAAAGATGCCAGACAAATTGGTTTTTCTTTTAAAAACGGTGCTTAAAAAAAAGAAAAGACCTTACTTAGCAGATTCTCCACGGTAATTCTCACTGTAAGTACAGGCGGACATGTTTCCCTCTTCAAAGGGCGCACATGTCAACAACCTTCTCGTCTGGGGGCCTTTTTGACAGCCAGAAGGTTTTAATGGAACTGGGTTTTGGGATTTGCACATGTCTTTGGTCTTGTTCAAAGGAGTGTCTCTTTGAGGCTTCTCTGAGTCTCAAGCAGCTGAAAGAAAACAAGGTGCCCACAAGAGAAAGGCCCCTTTAGACCTTACAGATAGATTCAGACCGAATCATCAGCTGCTCTACTATATATGTCAACAGTCAGTGGGAAAAAGCTCTAAGCCTCCGTTTGCCTGAATTGTCAGGTGACCCTTCTGCATAAAGCATTCAAGCAAACTGAATATCTGAGGCAATTTGGTTTCAGTTTTTTTCTTCTTAGTTCTTCTATTACTGAGTTTATGTCAGTACGTTTTTTTCACAAATTATTTTCTCGAAAATAATTCTTGTTTCTGGTCTATTTTCGTGCCACATTAGGCGTTAATTGTTGCTATAACCACTTAGAGCTCACTGCTATCGGTTTCCATGACTACTTAATTGGTTAGCCACGCTCACCTGTGCCTGTCTGATTATTTCCACCTGTGCTTCTTCCAGGATGAAAGCCCTTTCCAGCCGCAGCACAGGTGCCACATTACCTGAAGCACCATGCCGACGAAATCCTGCATTTTCCTGTCGACTCGGAGAACACGACCCCGTTTCCGCCTTCCTGATCCCCCTGCTCCTCGCCTGCCCCTGCCTAGTTACTCTTACGGACTCTGGTTTAATGGTTTTGACCCTGCAGACTCATCTCTGCCAGCCGGTCTTAAATTGTCCAACGGTGAACCTCCTGTAAACCGGACCAAGACCAATTCTTCGATCACGCTACCCTGTCGCTGCACAGGGGCCGGGGGAAAGAAATTTTTCCATATGCAACTCTGGAGCCCAGAGCTGTAATTTTCCACTTTCAAATCAAGACTGGTAATTGTTTCATTCTCGGCTGAACTTTTAGATCCATAGAATCAAGCTCCAATTTCTTTTTTTATTTTATTTTGTGGCACATGCAAGTACAGTGTTGTACAGAGCAAAGGGTCAGCAAAAGGGGAAGGAGGTGGTTGTCCTAATTTCTAGAGTTTGAGGAGTCAAGGGATAAACAGGTAGGTATTTCAGCAGTACCCTGAAATACCTAAATTTGATGTCCTGCTAAGAAATAGGGCAAAGCATGTTGTTTAAAATGAACAAGATTTACCTCCAAGTTATCCAGAAACTGCAGCAATTTTTCAACATTTCAGCTTGGTACATGCGAGTAAGGTAGATTGTTTTGCCATTTTGGCTACGCCATCAAAAACGGTGCAGTATACGCCTCAAGTGATATACTGTAAAATACAAACTACGTCCTCATTTGTCATTTTCTGCATATCTAGGAAAACAGTACATAGTGAAATATGCACTGCTGATGTATGACATTTCTGGTATACTAAACAATAACAGGGGAAAAGGCTTAATAAAGGAAGAAAGAGAAAAACAAAACCGAAAGCCATAAATTAAACCCAAACTTATAGTTTCTAATGGACCGGGAAGGTTTAGTGGACTGTGTGGTGATATATTTTAGAAACCCAGGCAATAAATATCTTGGTTATAATTTGGCTTGACTATCCTTTGGCACTTCGGTTAAGCTCCTTTTAAACCAATCGAGTCAAGACACAGACTTTAACATGCAGTCGCAAACCAGTACATATTTACCAAACTTTTAACATTAAACTGCCAACGCTGTCAGTGTCAAACCAAAAATACTGGAGCAAATATTACCCCCCCCCCTCTGTGAATCAGCAGGCCTGGGTACTTAGCACAGCAGCACCAAACCTCCCTTAAAATCAGACGCTAAGCCAACTTAATGTCATAATCCCTTCCGCCTCATCAGAGCCGCATAACCGCAACAGTGATGGGCTTGGCTCGCTTTCTCCGAGGAGAGAACACTCAACCATCCAACCTCATCAAGTCTATTTATCAGACCGATCTCTTTAAAGTCGGCTCGCCCTACTTAAAGCCAATGTCGCGTTAGCGCCGATAGATAGTCTCCATCGTTCGTGCAGCCACATCGCTGAGGATATTGCCTCATTACAGAGCGAGGGGCATCAACTCTTGCTTTTGGGATTAATGTAACCGGAAACTTTGTCAACACGTATGAACATCTCAACTGGGAAGGAAGAAAAAATGGGTTTCCATTATGTAAGTTTCACTTATCAACCCCACGCCTGATACTTTTTATCCCTTAAGTATTAAATAATATTGGCTATTTAGAGACTATTTCGGTCAAAGTAATTTAAAAATATAATACTTTTTAATTAAGCAATTTAGATTTTCACCAATACTAATCACAATAATACTACTGAAGGGTTTATCTTCGTTGAGCTTTGTATTTTAAAGACGTCTCCTTTCCTAATACACAGACATTCATTCATATATGATAAAGAGGCAACTACGGTTGCTATTCATGGCATTTTATATGCTTTTCTACATAGGCAGTTACTTGCAAGATTTAACTTCAGTGATCTTAAAAATATTACAAGAGTAATAAAGCACCGTATCTCATATTCTCCAATGCTGTTCACAGCTGCAGAATATCTGGCTTTAATAAAAGCCGACTGATTCACAATAAAATAACTGTGGGGTAATAATTTCCAACATGTGTATTTATTTATTTTTTTTTATGTTTTGGATACACTGCATCAGTTATTCAAAAATGTTTCTTTCTCTTTTAGAAAATTGTAGAGATAAACACAATATTTGTATTTTATTAAAACACAGAGTCCTGAAAGTGTATGCAATTTTCAAAGTTCTCCAAAAGTTTTACAAATGAGCAAACTTGAGACTACAATCAATATTTCATTCATGCCCTAACCACTGCTTTTAGTTGTTGGAAGCCTTTTGAGCAACAATTGTTCAACCACATTGATTAAACAGCTAAAATACAATTTTATTAAACATATCCACTTTAAAGCCTACAGTGATAGATGGTAGACTAAAACTGTTCCCTTTATGTGCAAATTTGGAAAAGTGATAACCATGTAGGATTGTTTTTTACTTGGCAGTAATATAGAACTTTGTCTTGGTCCATCACACATGATCTTGATTTTTTTTTTCGTTTTTTTTCTTTGTAATGTAGCCAAATTTGGGAGAAAAAAAAAACTTCTTAGGCTACGAAAACATTTGCAAGGTGGTCATCTGAAAAGGTCGGACTACAGGGAAGTTTTTATAGGGCCCATAGGAAAAGTGAGAACGAGTTCCAGAAACAGGCAACAGTGCAGCTACGGCTCTGAAGATGATTGTAGATAACTTGGAAAGGGAGTTGAGAACTGGAAAAAATTATCTGAGTTTTCAATGGAAAGGATAGTTTCAGAGATATGGAGGAGCAAGATTACGGACAGCTTTGAAAGTTTGAAGGAGAATCTTAAATGTCGATTTTTTTTTTTTGACGGGGTTGCAGGGAGAACTGAGTGACACATTCTGCGGATCGGGTTCTGGTGACAAGGCAAGCTGGGACGTTGGTTCTGCATTCAGAACCAACTGAAGTTTGTGGAAGAATTTGTGAGATGAAATTGGAAAGAAACAGTTGCAAAAGTTCATATAAAATGTTACAGAGGCATGCATGAGATTAGGCGCAAGATTAGGTTGCTTATTTAACCTTATTTAAATAAGAAATTTTATTTATTTTTTTTTACCAAAAGACAGACTGTTGATTGAAAAATTGCATATTTATAATGGAGGGACTTAAAGCTGACATGGAAAAATGTATGAATTTAAATTTATCCAACTATCAGGCAAGAGGGAAGAATTAAAGAGTTCAGTTTGTCAGGTTTGTTTCTGGGCAACAAACCTTTATTTTTCATAACTCTAACCACTACTAGTCTATTGCCAAACCTAATCAAAACTTAATTGGCATCTTACTCCTAAACCTACGTAACTCCGTCCTCACAATGTAGTAGTTGCTGGAAAAATTGTCCTTACACTATATCAAATATCAAGCCACATGCACACTTTAAATGCTCAGCAAACTAAAACATTTCACAGAAGTTTGCATTATAACAAATGTTAATACAAATTACTTAATAAAAGCTTACATCTTTTATCCAGTTAAACAGAGGATTCTTGATCAATCCTCTGTTTTTTTGCCATTCATTTCTGATAATTAAGAAGACATCTCTACTTCCTGCTACGGTGAGGCGTAAAATGTGTAGATGCCATCCGCTGATCTATGAATCAAGATCATTTCTGATTGCAGTGGAGAGAAAAAGAAGACGGTACTTTGTGATGAAGTCACAGCAGCGGTAATTTTTGTCAGAAATGACGGTGTTCTGACCCGAATGTTCTCGCCAATCACTGCTCTGCTACCAGACGACTGCGCGGTTCTTGCTGGACTGACCTCACTGACTCAAATCAAGCACAGATGTGATGCTTTTATGTTAATGAAAAGATGATGACAGGATTAGCGAAGTGTATGAAACAGTTAATTGCTTTCTGCGCTATAATTCCAAACACATTACAGGCCCTAAAGAATACACACAAAGAGCATCTAACAGCAGACTCCATACACACTATATAGCATAAGGAAAGGTTTCTCTCTCTTTTTTTCTCTTTTTTTTTTTGACCATACTCGAGTAATAATAATGCCTATGCAGTTTCCCCTTCTACATAAAAAAAAAATGGATGAGACAGGCAGAAACACGACGCCGGGACTAAATCAACCAGCAAACCCTTAAGTTTTATCCATTTATCACCGCTGGACTTTGAGTATATACTGAAGATTTCTGAAGGTAAAAACACAACATTTTGTAGGCATAAGGACTCGGGCCATTTTCTAAAACAGCACTCTCAAGCATTTTATTTATTCATTGCTGCTACAATGTGGGTGACTGTGTCCGTACACCTGCTGAGGCTAATCACTCTCTCTGAGACCGAGAGGTCAGGAGGAAGAGGTGCATGTATATGAACTCTGACCGCATCTTTCCATCTTCCAGCCTTTTCCTTCAAAAAAATAAAAAAAGAAAATCCTCCTTTTTTCCAGCAGTAAGTCATTGCCCTGTTGCCTGCTTCCATGCTGACCTGCAGCTGTTCTTTGCAGGACAATCCCAACATTTGCAAGTATTTTGAGGTTCTAGACCCATTATCAGAATTTCAAAATATGTACTACCTCTCTTTTTTTTTTTTTTTTTTTTTGTTGACTGTCACAAAACTGTTTGGAATGTAGGTAACATTTCAACCTATATTCTCCTTTTCGTGTATTTCTTTTAAAACATGATCATAATATTTCAGAGACAAATTCTCAGGGCCTCCAAAGTAGCTAAAGGATGTCCTGATTGAACCCTATAGTTGGAAAAACTGTATTAATTTAACTAAGTTCTATTTTTATGTAAGAACAATAAATCAGATGCTTGTCCTCAGTCCAGTGTTGCAAAACTAAACTTATTTCCATGTTTCTGCCCACTATTTGCCTTAATTCCCGCTAAAGCTCACTGTATGTAAACAATAAGGGGGTAATGGTACATGCACAAACACCAGAATTATCAGGATAGCCTCTCCATTTCTGCATGAAGGTGTGCTGTATGAATACAGTGTTATTTTGAATCTCAGCACATGCATAACAGGATTTCGTGTGTGGAATAAGAATGGAGAATTTTACATTTTGCAAAGCCACTTTAGAAAGCAAAACAAAGTGGAGATTTCTCTCAGCTACAGTGACAGTGGTGCAGCAAACAACCAGCCTAAAAATCTAATAAAAAAAAAAATTATCAGCTAAAGTATAAATCTCAACAGCTGCAGTACCTGCAGCATGACTCCAACCCTCAACACTAGCAGTGTAGAGACGAGTCGTGACCACCTCCAGTACGACGCATACACTGAATTGTCCGTTTTTAAAAATGTCTCAAAATTGATCAAAAGATCTAAAAGTCTTTTTCTAAAATCCTACCCAACCATATTGACCACTGTCAAGTGGTTTTATCGTTGAGTGGCAATTTCTTTAAATACCAAGATCAGTCTTGGAATTTAAATTTGCCACTTTTTAAAATGCTAGATCATATCGTTAAAATGTAAACATCAAGAAATTGTGCTTCACACATTTGTGGTTTTACCTCCATTTCAAGCATATCAAAATAATACCAAACTTTACAATCCAGGTAAGAGACTGTGTACCTTTACACAATTAGTAAAAAACGTATGTCAGTTTCAAAAGTGATCAAACATCACAAACCACAAACTCTGGGCATGGTTATGAGACACTACATCCACTAGAGGGCAGTGCAAAATTCAATAGTTTTGTACTATTCTAATAGTTGGTGAAGATATTGCATTGAAGGAGGCATCCATTTGTTTCTACAAGACAAGTTCTTGAATCACTACCCTATAGATGCATCCCATCTTCAACACATCTGCACCAAATAGCTGAAACCCTTCATCAGCATGTCAATCAGCTCTGCTAAGGCCTGGTATTGAGTCATTCATTTTGTTATAATGATGTATAAATTCTGAACTTTGCCTCTTTGATGAATTGAAATCAATTCATTAAATGGTATCATAGTAGGGGGGGGTCAAATGCATTGTGTCATATTTCTTTTTCAACTTATTACAATGAATCGGATCATTATCGCTTCATGGAGAAATGTGTCCAACTGCCCACAGATTTCACATTACTAGTAAACGGTGAAAAACATGTTCATTCAGTGGCGTTAAAATCTATCCTCCTTTTAATCAGAATCACCTTTGTCAAATTCTGAGGAAATTATTTGCTTGGGCCATGTAATGAACTTCATTATGTGATTTTATGTGATATGAATGAGCCGTGATCACGCATACGAATTGATTTGATTCAGTTGATGGGAACGACAGAGAACACATTTAGTTATTCTATCTGTGAAGCACTATTTCTATTATTTTCACCTTGTATAAAGATTTTGTTTTTTTGTGACTGACCAAAAAATGTCACAAACTTATAAAAAAAAAAAAGGTCCTTAACTTATAATGTTATAAGTACGACTCTAGCTCTTGTTCGGCATTGGGCAAAAAAGGAGGACATGGGAAATGGCATAAGAAATTTTGCTCTGCTTTCATGAAATTCAAAACTTAATGAAGCCTTTTGAGAGTATCTAATGCTATTAAGTATTTGGTTTTGAGCACCAGAATGTCTGTCAAATGGCTCTACCAGACTAAAAATGGTCTGGTATTTCATAAATGTGTAGCGCAGTAACTCTGCTTCCTTATTCAAGTTGGATAAATGCATCCGATAACTTTTCCACTGCTAGATTAAATTGTAATTCAATAATGTAGCAACTTCCGCTGTGACAGTCTGACAGAGATATATAGAGAATGAAAAACTTTACCAGATGCATAAACTTACAGCGGGATTAATCAGGTTGAAGATATTGGAAAGCTGTCATGGGAGACTGCCCCCCTCCCTGAGCTTTCACATCCTCTCCTCAATACTAAAGCACTAACAGGAACTATGTAGATAAGGACAAGGGAGATAATATAAGTACATTCTGCTACGTGGGCGGGCCTTGCAAGGACTGACTGGCCAAGGTAATTCTCCATTTTTCCACAAACAAAAGCAAAGTCCTTGGTTGGTAAAAACATCAGCACCTACTGAAGCCACTCAATCCTCGCTCTCACATGCTTAAAAAATATACTGCCAAGGGAGTGAAGGGCTTTCTTCACCTGCATTTTTACAGACATACAATTCTGATAAGTTGCATGTTTTAAAACCGTTTTGTAATCTTATAAGTAAGGAAGCATGAAGCTAAAAAGAAGTCAGTGATCAATAGATTTCCAAAATATGGTGTTCTCTGCTTCCCATACTGTCAAATGACAGTGATTAAGATTATTCCATTGCTTGTTTTACTGTCATGCATAATCGACAGCAATATCCAAGTTTGAGATCGGTGACATCTTTCTGATGGACCACCAAGCTTTGCCTTCTGGATGAAGATCCGGATCTTTCAAGAAACTGAAGAATTACTCTGTCGATCGTTCAGTTGTTGAACATTTTTTTGTAGTTACCAAATAATTCCTCCAACTTTCAAAACCAATGGATGACTTCCTGCCAGGACATGATTTTTCACACACCACAAGTCAGTCACCTCATGCATCATTTCCACTGAACTATAATGACAAGCTCAGTGTGGTTCGGTATAGTTTCTTTTGCTCCAGAGTATTCAGGAAAGCATACAATGAACTCTCACTGGGAAGGTAGGGTTAAAGCCAAAAACCTAAAATAGTGTCATACCAGTAAGACAAAAAATTTTATGTTTTCTGTCCTCCAGTCAATGGACCGTGTTGTGTCAACACCAGTAGCTCCACCTTAACCATTTTGTAGCATTGTTCCATGGGCCTACAACTGAAGGGACCCCAAGAATGGTGGTGTGTCAGCTGAAGTAGAATGAGCATGTCAATGTTTTGAAGTGACTACTGTTGACAAAACCTGAATGAAGCATTGTATAAGAAACATCTTATCACATTCATAAAGAAGCACAAATCCGCAGTACAAGTATACCCTTTGTTGACCAGAAATCACTTAACATTCTTAACGTTCAGTAAGTTCAAGTTTGAATGGTTGTATGAAAGTGTAGGCTGACATATTCAAGAGTTCATTTCAGCACTTGTGTATGCAGAAAAGTGCCATAGGGGTTATGAATCAAGAAGGAATTCATTAGCACATGACTGATCTGGTCTGATTAAAAGGCAGTAGTCATGCAAAAGATAACAAATAGCCTGCTGCAATGAAATGCGCAGAAAATGTTCAGAGGTTAGGAGGGAGGTCACAGTCTTAAAGAAAAAGTGCTTGGGTTTTTGTAATGATCATTTAAATCATTCAATAAATCATTTCCATCCCACTCTACAATAGTTAAGAGTCCATCAACATATAAGATGCAAAGGGGTGCTATAGTACCTTGGCGTTTTACTCAGTTTGAGAATTTTAATGAACACAGAGAAAGACTGTACTCCAAAATTCAACAATTTTACATGCTTCCTGTGCACAGCCTGCATTGCAGCTTTTCACCATTAATATATTGATACAAGATTGGTATTTTAGTTCCAAATGATTGACATCTCTGTGAGCACTTTCACTTTCTTCTTGCGCTGAAGCAAATGCGAAAATAAGCACATCATTTGGTCAAAGTATTTTTTTGATCTTCATGTTTTGTAGATTTTGACCAAAAACTAGTTGCTGGCATTGCTGACGTGTTCAGACGATGACGAGGAACATTACATCGCAAAAGGAAGAGGAAAGATTTTGCTTAATCCGACAAGAAAAAAATAAGAAACTTTGACAGGAAATGTATTTTATTTCTTTTTTCTTTTTAGAATATTTAACTATATAGCACACATCCGATAAGTATGTTTCCCCCTATTTCCACTGAACTTGTGCAGGTTAGTCATTAAAGGCAGACAGGATGTTACAGAACCAGTTCCCCTACCTGGTCTTGGAGCTCTTTATCGCACTCTGCTGTGGGGAAATTCATGGATGAAGAATGTGAAGCATCTTAATGCACCCCATTGCAGGCCTTGTTCATGCTCCCAGGCCCTACCCTGAATACATTAATGGCTGTTTGGAGTAGTCTTGAGGACAGAAGCATAACTTCAAAACAGTTACAGCATCACACACACACACACACACACACACACACACACACACACACACACGTCAGATGAGTTGCAGATGCAATACTCAGCTGCCGGTGGACAATATCTCAGCTCTAGAAATAGAAATTTAATTATTTAAGAGAAAACAGTCATTTTGTGTATGATGGATGTTATAAAAAAACGCACCTTTCTCCCCACCTTTCATAACAAAGAATGCATGCGTGTGTGTGGGCGCGCAGGCGTGCGTGCGTGCGTGTGTGTGTCTGTAGCAGGTTGCCAGAATTCTCTTGAGGGCTTTAAAAGCTAATATCCTGCAGGGATAGAGAGGTTCACAGTGAAATAAAAGGGCCACTAAAGCAGCCTGCAAATTCATACCCACTGGGCAGCAAAACTGTTACATCCCTAGGAATAGTAACACAGCGTCGCTCACAAAGGAAGATAAAAAAAAAACTGGGAAAAAAGTGAGGAGAAACAAATAGAGAAGTTGCATAACATCACACTTAATGTCCCAATTACTGCTGCATTATAGAAGGAGTGAGTCACGATTTGCGTTGCTACTGTCTCTCGTTCCATGACGATGACACGAGTGTTTAAAGTCATAGCTTCGGAACAGAGAGGAAAAGGAAAGTGGCAGAAGGTGACATCAATATTTGCTTACATTTGAAAATGTTTGCGCAAGGCACTTTTCGAGCCGGAGATGGACAGAGAAGGAGAGATTCATGACTGAGAGTAATGCCACTGTGTGCAATGTAACTCTCAGAAGAATGGGTCCTTCATAAAATACAGGGAAAAAAACCCTGATCGATCACCAAATTACAGCTAAGGCTGATAATCAATGTTCACTTAATGTTCTTGAGCAATTTAAGTTATTTCAGTTGAAGGAAGTAGATTACTTGCTTCCATACCAAAACACAAAACAATCGCAACCACTTGTTGCAGTATATTACGGACAGTAACTACAGGTAAAAGCCAGTAAATTAGAATATTTTGAAAAACTTGATTTATTTCAGTAATTGCATTCAAAAGGTGTAACT
>CAEFZX010008966.1:0-10073 GCA_903066825.1 Alfaro cultratus
AAGACCCTGAACTGAAATCTAAAATAAAGTTACAGAACACCTGGAAAACATCTGCAGAATACACAATTTAAACTAAATTCTGCAAACAGGATTTAAAATTTTTTGTCATTTTCTGTAAATGACTAATGTCAAAATTGTCCAAATTACAAAATAAATTCACAAACATGTATGTCCTAATAAAAGTGTCTCTCTCCATGTTATCAGATGTGCAGATTTACGTCACCGCTCTTGGTACTTTACCCTCCTCTTCACCAGCTGCTGTTTGTTTCAGCGATTCACACACAGCAGTTCAGACTGATGGCTGCTACACTTTTGTCTGTTTTTGCTCTTTTGCTGCCGTCACTCTGGTAACGCACATAAAAAGCACCAAAGGTTCTCCAAACATCATAATGTGATAAACACTTGTAATGCACTTAAAACCTGTAGAGTCTCAGTCTCATCTTATAGTAAAGCACATCAAATTGTATGATGATAGAACAATGACTGGGTCCTAAACCACTGGGAACCACACCAGTGCTGGGACATGGTTGTATTGGTACTGGGCCACACAGCGTCACTACCTAATGAGAAGACCAAGTAGGCTATTTTATTTTAAAAACAAAACAGTGGAGTCCTTGTGATTTAACCAAAGAACTTAAGAAGTATTAAAGTATATTTAAGCAGAGCAGGAAGACAAGCATGTGACAGCCAACATGTAGCAGGGAGGACCTGGTCCAATACATAACTTTTGTAAGAAATATTTTTTCATTCGTATGTTGTAAAAAAAAAAAAAAAAAAAGTTAGTGCCGTCAATCACAATCTCATATGGCGCTGCTCTTTCTTTGCCCCTAATCCCTCATTGCTCTACTGCACTGCAGCTAGCAGAGACTTTAGCAAATGCTAAGGCTAGTTAGCATAGTCACAGATAACAGCGGATAAACGGTTTTCCTGTACCAGTAAATTGTTTCTCCACCATTAGCACATTTAGCAGTGGATACACGAGGTTGATTGAAAGCACTTAGACCCTCCTCCTGGCCTTGATTGGTTGCTTTTGGTTGGGTGTATTTCTTCAGACTGCAATAGTAGCTTGTAGTAGGTCAATCGTTTCAGATTATTTGTCATATATTTTGTTTATCAAATATGTAAATAAATATTTTTAGAAAAGTTACATACTCTAAATCGAAAGCCCCCAACCAAATACTAATGAAAAACGCAAATACCTACTGACCAACACACACACTCTCTCTCTCTCTCTTTATATATATATATATATTTATAGTGATATGAAGTAGTTGATGTATATAGGTACAAAATGGAAAGAGGTTGGACTGAAATGGTAACATCACAATACAGAAAGTGAGTAGAAACTGGTGAAGACTTTGAAAGCTTGCTCCTTTGGTGAATACAAAGAGGAAAGGGCTGAAATGGGATTTGGGAATTAGACTCTGTGTGAAGGGAACAAGGACTCTGTGGACAAGATGCATCTGATGAAGATGTCAAGAAAGGCCTGGTGTTTCACTGGTTGAAACAGGAAAAACAGTTTTTCCACCACTAGCACTAGGGGGAAAAGGTGACATGGTTATCCTTTAATCTTTGAAAGTGAAAGCAGTAGTGAAATGCGTCTCATGACCTAATCAAAGGAACCGATGCTGTGAGGGCAACAAGTACAAACCAGTTAGGGGTGGAAAATACTTGATAAGTCCTGTCACCAAACAAGTACTTTTTACTTTTTCTTTATTTTTGAAACTAACTTTTATATGAGATTTCGAAGTAAATATAGCTAATACTATTAGCAATTTGCAGATCTTCTTAGTGTGAGACATGCAAATGAGCAGCTGGAAAGGAATATGCAAAGTTAAAATATTCAGGAATATCATCATAACAAACTGATTTTACTTAACAGTCCCCTTTAAGAAGCGAATCCAAAGCAAATGTGTTTTTAAAAGGTGTTTTTGGCACTAATGGTCCTCATTCAACAGGAAGAAGTGCAGAGAGAAGAGGAAGCCAGTGTAGGGCTAAAATAATGCAGACTGAATTTACTTACTTACTTTGATGTTTTATGAAAAGTTTGTCTGTCTCATTAGATTTGTGCCACACATTACTGTGCCGAAGTGTCCACACACTAGGCTATTTTAATCCAACAGTGAGGATGATTGTTTTTTTTAAATATGCTTTTGATAGTCTGAACTAAAAACAAACCTTCCTCTCGGCTGACCTCCTCCTTTCACTGATGAAGCTGGGCAAACTCTTTCCCTTAATCAAACAACTGCTACATAAGATTATCTGTAGATTTTGTAAAATACTTAATTCTGGGACAAATTTAAGTATTTCTTCCTCTATATTTATGTGACTAACCTGCGGTCAGGGAGTGTAGATTCAACGTAGTTCTCTAGAACTGCAATGCAATATGATTTCAAATTTATGCTGCAGGAGAAAATACATAAAATCTTTTGATTTTTATTGTGTGTGGATAAACACACCATTGAATGAACGACTGTAAGAACTTGTTTTTGTTCAACTTTATCACTTTTTTTCCCTCGTTCTACTTAAAAATAAATCGCCGGCAAAAAAAACAAAAATGATGCAATTGTACGTTGAAAGATAACATTCATTTCATCATTTGTTTTTCATTTTGCTCACACCTAGGCACATATCTTACAAAATAACATTATCTTTTGCTGAGAAAGCTGTTCAGTCAGCAATGCTGTATTGACGTCTTTTGCTCTGAATAAACCAACTCCTCCTGGAAGCACCAGTCAACTCGCACACACACACACACAGCAACCTGGTTGGAACCAGTTCCTCTCGGGAAAATGATTACTCTACATGCACTGCATTGTTTCCATCACTCACTTTGTTTCACAGTTTATGATATAAAACTTAAAGAACTTATAACCATCAAGTGTAATACATTTATTTAGGGTATTTAAAATGCTTGATCGGAGCAATAGTAAAATAGCTTAGCTTGTGTTGATTCAAGCCAAGTTATCAAAATGCAGAAATCAAGTTTGACTAAAAATGTATCTAACTGCCTTTATTGTCCAGCAAAGGGGAAATTAAATTCAAGCTTGCATTGTTAAAGCTATTTGGGAACCTCTGATAGCTGTGTGGTCAAATTAAATCAGTAATCCTGGCTAAATGTTCTGAATTCTCACAAAATCTGTAGTCTCAGTGACTTTATACGACATGAAAATGCAACATCACCCTCATGCGGGGTCATATGCAGATCACAGCCAAAAGAACGAGATTCCGGATACAAGCTGCCACCCTCCTCTGTAGGTTGGTTGGTTGGACTAAACCAATGACTTTCCAATGACTTTAGAGAGAAATATGTATTAAAGCTGCAAATTCCTTCAATTTTCTTTATTTCTGGGACTTTAACCTGGGAAATCTATTGCGTTAGAGGTCCACTGCAATTTGATCACAGATTAGGAGGAAAAAATAAATGTTTAAATAAATATAATCCTAAACAAACAGAGAATTGTGATCCTTGTCAGAATGAATCAGCTAAGCCTGCTGTGAGAAAACAAGAGACTGCAAACCTGAATAACCAGAAGGGCCAAATTAAATAAAGCTTTAAATAACTGCATTTATTCAGAGTATCAACTAATTTCAGTCAGAGAGTAAACACCTTAATTACCGACGTGCATCAAGCCAGCCACACAAAGACAATGAGGGTTCCATTGAAAAAATAGCAAAAACATGAACTGATCTAAAGTTCAGGCCAAATGTTCTGTGATTTTGGTGAATTGATGTCTACATTACGCTGTGTGTGTTTGTGCCAGATCCAAGAGAATTCAAGTCTCAAGACATTAACTGGGAGGAATGGGAAAGTTGCCTTTCTTTAGTTCATCCACTTTGTGAAATAAACCAAAGTGGATGTTAAATTAATCAACTTGCATGATATCTCTGTCACACTGGGAAAAAATGGAACAATTTAACTCATTGCCAGCTCAAAATTCCCTATCATCATGTTTAAAAACTTTAAATGCAGTGGACTTTAATTAGCATCAAGTATATGGAATAGTGCTAAACATAAAAATTAAAAGGTCAGATTGAAATGTGCAGCCTGTCCTAGTTTTATAATCTGCCAGGAAGTTATTGCCCAACTAAGAGTGCTGTTCAAAGAATGCGTTGTGAAATCATAAGTGCCTCTATGACACATTTTCTTTTTCCATCCATTCATCTTTTTTGCCCAGTAATCAGTTTTAGAAACCTGTGAAGTTACACTGAATGTGCTGAATATTGTAGATTTTTGGCAATAACTTAACTCTATTTTAAAGTTAATCCTGAAGAAAATGGCAAATGTATTGCATAATTCATCAGCAAAGTTAAGTGTCTACTTGAAAGTGGAGATTTAGTTAGTTTTTGCTTTCAGACTTCAGGTGTCTTAGTGTTAAGGTTAAATGGAAAAACAAAAATCTCAAGAGAAGCAACTGTTTTTCCCCACACAAGAAAGGTCAAGAGGTCATTTCCAAACAACTTGGAAGTCTCTTATTCCAATAGCAGATTCACTGTTTGCAAGTTTAAGTTGATATACTTCCTAGCTGTAGGCATCACAAAAAGTTCATAGCAAAGTATTTAGAGCATTTTGGTAATCTTGTTCTCAGATTCCACAAGCCAGTTTGCATGTTAAACTATGTGTTTCTCTCAGGAAACCAACACCAAGAAGTATGAAAAGTATGAAGGCTTTCTGAAATTAATACAGCAGCCAGGAATCTTGGACATTTTTAGATTAGTAGTTGCCATCAGTAAAGGCGACACATTTTTGAAAGATTAGAAGAAAACGGCTGAATAGCAACGAAAGCTCAACCAGCTCACTGTTGGCAGCATTTGACCCAAACCCTGACCTAGCAACAAGTCAGGTTTCTATAGTCTTCATTCCCCTGTATTGTATTTTGCTGTAACTTTTACAGCATGAACATGTCAAACTTAACGATGACGTTAGTCAAATGCAAACATCTCCTCTGTTAAAACAATGACTATATCCCTCTTTATCTCCAGTTCTCTGTGCAGCGCGTGCATCCACACACCAACCCGACTGAACCTTTAGCTCAACAAGCCCCCAGATGTCAGCCAATACAAAAGAGGCCAGCCGAAATGTTCTTAACGTCACACTGCAGATTCACCAACCCTGAACTTGCATCACTTACTGTAACCAAAGTTCAAAATCTTTTGCTGCAGCAGCAAGTATGAAGGAAGTCATTGAATGTTAAATATTTTAGGTTAAACTGACTTCTACAGAAAGAATAATTCACAGAAAAACAAAATGTGTTTGAATCACACAGAAAACATTTTCTTAAGGAATTTTAGATATAAAACAGAAATTTTGCTTTGCACCTAATACTACGTTGCCAATATATGTACCATTCAAACAAGCTCATCTCTCAATTAATTAAAGAATCACAGATATAATTGCCTTAATTAGCAAAAAGCTGACGTCTCTTCAGCCTGAGATTTGAACACTTTATCATCATTCATCTGACACTGGGGAGAACCGGTTCTGTGAAGATGACATGATGTCCTGTGGCTAGTTAATAATTATTCAGTGGCATGTAACACTCTGTCATTTCAGGAGGTTATGCACACACCTCCTGGCACAACCCTCTCCCTCTCGGAGGGAAATCCCAGGGTATAAAAGGAGCAAACATCCTCCAGAGTAGACACAGCGGACCAAGAGTCCTAAACTCAGCTGAGAACAGCCATCACCGAGAAGCTTCAGCTGATGAGGCCAAGCTAACAACTCCTTGCTCCCAACAAATCGTTGAAGGTAACTTCAAAACTCTGTTTTGCAGCTCTTGTATGCATAGAAGGAGGAGGGAGACATAAAATGAGATGTTACCGGATGGCATCAGAGATGAACCAGAATCTGAACAATTGTGATGTTTTCTGTGTAAAAAGCTAACTTTTATCTTCTGTACCTTTTTCTCTTCATGATTTTGTCTTTTTTCCATTCCCTTTTGCAAACTTTCTCCCAACCTTTTTCTTATTTTACTTTCCACTACTTTCTCCCCCCTTCACTCCAGACATCCTCTCATCTTTTCTCTCTCAGTCTATCGACTTGCTGTTTCTTCAGACTTCTTCACCATGCCTCCTCAGATCCAGTCACAGAACCAGAGCGGTCTCAGGATCCTGCAGGGCGAGCTCAGTGCCCTCAGCCCAGCGGTCAGAGAGTTTGTGGAGACCAATTTGACCCTGTGCCAACCCGAGTCCCTTCACATCTGCGATGGCTCGGATCAGGAAAACCGAGCCATCCTAACTCAGCTGGAGGAACAAGGGATGATCAAGAAGCTCACCAAATATGAGAACTGGTAGGTTGATCTGAAGCATTTAACTAGGGCTTCATTCCTTCATGTGAAGATTTCTCTTTGCAGGGTTTTTATTGTAAAGTGCTGAAATAACAGTTTTAGTCAGATTTCTTTTTTATCTATCTATCACTATAGCTTGAGTTGTTTTTGGAGCAAAGCATCAGTGGAATCAGTAAATTGTCATGTTGTTGTTGATGACAGTTTGCATCATTCAGTCGTCAGCAGTTGTTTTGATTGACAACATATCTAGAAAATATCGTGCAGTCTGACAAACCAGAAAGTCCAGTTAGTTCAGCTAACTAGAAGTGTTTACCAGCAGCTGAAAAATGTGGAGATGAAAAAGACTTGCAAGAAGCTTAATATCTGTAAAACTTGTAGCTTTTTCTTTTTATTTTCTAAAACAAGACAGAAGAACAAAGACATGATTTGCTGTGAATTTATCTTTCTTATCCCTTATATTTCTAATTTTACAGCTGGTTGGCTAGAACAGACCCAAGAGATGTGGCTAGAGTCGAGAGCAAGACGGTAATCGTGACTCGGGAGCAGAGGGAAACTGTGCCCACGCCACTGGGAGGTGGAACCAGCCAATTGGGGCGTTGGATGTCCCCGGAGGAGTTTGACAAAGCCATGGCTCAACGGTTCCCCGGCTGCATGAAAGGTACTACAGTGATGAATGTGCATTTTAAGTCAGTTGATGAAAGTAAATGAAAGAAAAGGCAACTGTAAGCAATCCTTTTACCTTTCTGTCTTCAGGTCGCACCATGTATGTGGTTCCCTTCAGCATGGGCCCTGTCGGTTCTCCCCTCTCTAAGATTGGCGTCGAGCTGACTGACTCCCCCTACGTGGTGGCCAGCATGAGGGTAATGACCCGAATGGGGAAGACTGTGCTCAACGCACTGGGAAACGGCGAGTTTGTCAGCTGTTTGCACTCCGTCGGCTGCCCTCTACCACTTAAAAGTACGCCAAAAAAAGTTTGCCGAACATGTATTAATATGCTACCTTTTCATTTTCCAAATGTTCCTGCAAACCAAAATAATTCACATCTTTTAAAAATGCTCTCATTTTCCTTTCAGAGCCCCTGGTAAATAACTGGCCCTGCAACCCTGAGCAGACCCTCGTCGCCCACATCCCAGAACGCAGACAAATCATCTCATTTGGCAGCGGTTACGGCGGAAACTCCCTCTTGGGAAAGAAGTGCTTCGCTCTCCGCATTGCCTCACGCATTGCCAAGGAAGAGGGCTGGCTTGCTGAGCATATGCTGGTAAGTAACAGGCACAAAAAAGGATTGAAGCCATTTCCAACACCTTTTTCAATTTTGAAGAAGACTAAATGTTTCTCCTGTTCAGATCCTAGGCATCACCAATCCTGCTGGAGAGAAGAAGTACATGGCAGCAGCCTTCCCTAGTGCCTGTGGTAAAACCAACCTGGCCATGCTCTGCCCAACACTGCCTGGCTGGAAGGTTGAGTGTGTCGGAGACGACATCGCCTGGATGAAGTTTGACAACCAAGGTAAGAAATCTTTCACTGGCCATCAGCTGTGGAAAACTCCAATATCATGAAATATAATGAACAACTATCAAAACTAACAGATGTTATTCTTGTTCTTAGGCAATTTGCGTGCAATCAACCCTGAGAACGGATTTTTTGGTGTTGCACCTGGTACATCAGCTAAAACCAACCCCAACGCCATGGCGACCATTGTTAAGAACACCATCTTCACAAATGTGGCAGAAACCAGTGATGGTGGCATATACTGGGAGGGGATGGAGCAGGAACTGCCTGAGGGAGTCACACTCACATCATGGAAGAACAAGCCCTGGAGTTCAGAAGACGGTAAGAAACTCACAGGATTAAAATAAGATAAGAACAGATTTCATAAATTACTTAGATATCTAATAAAAATACAAACTGTATATCCTGG
Organism: Alfaro cultratus; assembly: GCA_903066825.1. NCBI lineage: Eukaryota > Metazoa > Chordata > Actinopteri > Cyprinodontiformes > Poeciliidae > Alfaro > Alfaro cultratus. Next base: position 8,209 of record CAEFZX010008966.1, read on the forward strand.
GTGTAGCCAAAAAATAAAATAACTGTCTTGTCTTTCTCTCTATAGGGGAACCCTGCGCTCACCCCAACTCTCGCTTTTGCACCCCAGCAAGTCAGTGTCCTATTATTGACCCACAGTGGGAATCACCAGAAGGAGTCCCCATTGAAGCCATCATCTTTGGAGGCAGGAGGCCAGAAGGTGAGCAAATATTGAATCAAGAGAGAAGAGTAAAGATATAAATTGGGAGCACAAAGCAAGAGAAGATTAGCAAAGATGCAAATATAACTCTGATTCTCTTCAGGTGTTCCTCTGGTGTATGAAGCCTTCAACTGGCAACATGGAGTATTTGTTGGCGCAGCAATGAGGTCAGAGGCCACTGCAGCAGCTGAACACAAAGGTCAGTGACACTAAGATCTCCTTTTGTCTTTTGGGTATTTTACAATCTGCAACCCCAAAGAAGTGAAGTAAAACCACACTTACTCACAGCCTCTCTCATTTCTTCTTTACCTAGGCAAGGTAATCATGCATGACCCCTTTGCCATGCGACCCTTCTTCGGCTACAACTTTGGCCAGTACCTCTCTCACTGGCTGAGCATGGCCGACCGTCCCGGTGCCAAGCTGCCCAAGATCTTCCATGTCAACTGGTTCCGAAAGAGCCCCACATCTGGCTTCCTCTGGCCTGGCTTTGGAGACAACATTCGCGTTTTGGACTGGATGTTCAGGCGAGTGGATGGCAATACCGGCGCCATGCCTTCCGCGGTGGGCTACCTGCCCTGCAACGATTCCCTGAACCTCCAGGGCCTAGAGGGAAAGGTGAACCTCAGTGAGCTGTTCTCCTTGGAACATGAGTTCTGGCAGAAGGAAGTGGAGGAAGTGAGAAAGTATTTCACCACACAGGTGAATGATGACCTGCCCAACGAGGTGGGCCATCAGCTGGAGCTGTTGCAGCAGAGGGTGAAGCAGATGTAATGAGGAAGAAAGCATAGGTTAGGTATTTTAAATGGAAACTACATGGATTTTTGTCTTCAGCTTTGTTAATCCTAAAATCTAGTTGGAATTTTTAAAAGATTTCTTCATAGACTTTAATTTCGCAACCTTTATGAGCAATCCTTGTTTTAATATTTTTCCATGTTGTTCTCCTCTCTGTTACCTAGCATGAAATACCTAATGATGATACTTTTTGGCATGGCTAATTTCCTCCAGAAATATTTATTTTCCATCCGTATGCTGCTGTAGCAGGACTGTGTATTTAAAACCAATTACAATATGTTGTCCTACTCCGTGTATGTCTATTTAAAGGTAACTTATTTGAGATGTACATCAGTTTCATAACCATGTAATTGTATATGGTCCTTTTTATGTCTCTGTTCCATATTTAAAGGGATAACTGTTTTCTGTTCATGTTATTTGATGTCTTAATTTATTTTTATACAACACTGGTGACGTTTTGTTCTGTTTATTATAATTTGGATCTCTTAAATGAGAAGACAGCAATAAATGCATTTGAAGATATATTTGTGATTCTGATTCATTTTCCAATGGTTTGGCCATGATGGCCATTTTGTTAGGACATCAATAGACAAAACCACAATTATTATAAACACACGAACTCTGCAATGTACAGAACAGTAGCAATTAGCATCATCTGAAACAAATGATTCAAGAACTAAGACAACATAACTAAGGAGTAGCATCAAATGAATTGAAACGTCTGATTAAGTATTTCACAATGTCAGACAAAAAAACATTTACAAAATTCTGTTATTTTAAAGACCAAGACAAAAACATATATATATATATATATATCTATATATATATATATATATATATATATATATAATATATAATTTTTGCTGTAGAAATCAGTATCCAAGTCAATCATTGTC
>CAEFZX010008972.1:0-39033 GCA_903066825.1 Alfaro cultratus
ACTAGAATATAAGGCGTATTTTCAGTTGTTTTACACTTTTTTGTTTAGTACATATTTCCACATGTGTTAATTCATAGGTTTGATTCCTTCAGTGTGAATCTACAATGTCAATAGTCATGAAAATAAAGGAAACTCATTGAATGAGAAGGTGTGTCCAAACTTTTGGTCTGTACTGTATGGCCAAATATAGTTCTACACAGAAATTGAGCATCAAAATATTGGCTAAAAAAATCTGAAATCATGCAGGGCATGATGTGTTTATTTTATTTTCTGACTGAAAAAAAAAATCTTGTAGCTTTTAGTACGTGGATTAATAACTAGGGTAAATACCTGCAAAATGTAATAGTACTGTGCTGATCCTCCTCCTTGTAGTTTGCTGTATAAGAACAGACGTCCTTGTAGTTTGCTAACTGTAGTTTTATACCAGAGTTACCTTAACAAGACTGATGGGTGGCATAGTTTTAGTTTCTTGTTTCTTTAGTTTTTTTTATTATTGTTTGGGCTAGAAATATGTCCAAGCAAATTAATTTGCCTTTATTGGAAGTGAGGGCTTGTTTTAGTTGGGTGACCGTAAGTGTGTCACAACAAGTGGGGGTGGGGTAGAACTGTGTTGGTCTATACCAGGGGTCTTCAACTCCACAATTCAAGGGCAGCTATCCTGCTTCAACACACCTGAATCTAGTAATCAAGTCCTTAGTGAGACTCTGGAGAACTTGGCTGCATACTTTAAAAAAAATTTCATTCTTTTGATTCAAATGTTTTCATAATATGTAGCAGTTATACACTTAACCATGTGGTTTTATTTAACTGTTGTTTAACCTGTCAGGATGTCAACCTTGATATGTTTTATTTACTTCCTGTAGTGCCAATCTTGTGCCATTTTCTTCTGCTTTATGTGATACCATTAATATCTTTGGATTTTAAAATTTAGGATTAACAGTTTTAAAGACTTGATTCTAGTGAAACTGTAAGAAAATATCTTTTTTTTTCTTCTTCTTTTTTTTTTTTTTAGCTATTTGCTTTTTCACTGTTGCCCCATAGTTGCTCAAGGTGATGCAGTTTGCTGATCGTTTTATACCAGTTGTGTCAAACTCCAGTGACGGAGCCCAGAGTCCTGTAGGTTTGAGACGTTTCGCTGCTCTGACGTATCGCAGACAGACTGCTGACTTACTTCCTCAGTATGCATCACACTCTCCAGAGGCCTGGTAATAAGTAAGCATTCGATTCAGGTTTGCTGAACTAAGGGAAAGCTCTAACAGATGTAGGATTTTTGCTCTCAGGGTTTGGTCACCACTGTCTCAGACTTTGTATTTCTGAATTTGACCATATGGTATATGAACTCAATTGTTAGAATCTGATCCGATAGAATTTTAACTGTGGGGATTTTATGTACAGATTCCGCGCAATAAATTAGAATATTGCTGAGAAGTAAATTTATTTCAGTAATAGAAGGTAAAGAAAACGAAGCATTTATGTTGAATAGATTTGTTGCACACAGTTATACATTTCAAGTGCTATATTTTTTGCTCCTGATCATGAAAATCCAACATTTTTATCATAAAATCTGAAATTACTTAGCAGCAATAAAGGATTTTTAAACAGAAATGTTGATGTACTAAAAAGTATGTGTGTGTAAGTACACTTAGTAGTAGGTTGGTTTCCATTTTGCATGATTCACTGCATCAGAACGAAGTGGGACAAAAGAGGTCAGCCTAGGTCAGTCAGCTGAAGAGGTAATGTAATAAATGTCTGCATTGTTGGATCTGGTGTCCCTCATATTCTTCTTCGCATTACAGCTCTAAAATACTGGGAAAATATATAATTTGACTGTTGAATATTAGGATGGAAATATCAACTGGACTGGATGATTTCTTGTAAACATATAATTTGTCATTTTCATGACACTACTTCCTTTTCAGTCATTACAATTGTCCCACCACAGATATGGAGCTTTAGGACCAAACTATTTGCTTTGCCTTGCAGTCCTCTCAAAGCCATGGCTATTTCTGCTGCATCTTTTTCTAACATGTTGTCCTTCCACTGAACTTTGCATTAATATGTTTGGATGCAACACACTTTGAACTGTTTCTGTAGCTTGACTGGGGAAACCAAGCAAGCAGTCTTGACCATGATTGTGTGCACAAGTTGTGTAGGCATCCACAATATCAGCTGCAACCCATAAGCATCTAAATGAACAAACTCTTGTTAATGATCATGCTGTGTGTAATGCCTCCTTATAATAAAATGCCCATTTCGAATTGAAGTAATGAAATAAAATTATTTCTCAATTATATCATAACTAGTCTCACTTGTAACTGGATGTTAGTTGTACCTTCCTTTATAAAACCTTGAGGTGGCATTTACTCAAAATAATGAAACAAAATTAATTTGGAGATTTTTAAGCATATGTTTTTCAATGTGAATATTATGATCTTTTGCAGAGAAGTGACATTTGGTTACATTTTCAGAGTGATTTTCAGAGGGTAGCATATATTGAGTATGAATCTGTTATCATATTGACCTCTGTCTGATTTCATACTGGCTGACTCTATCTTAATCTGCACTTTGTCCTTGTTGGTCAGCCTGAAGCAACCACACATTTGTCCTCCCTGTAGCGAGGATCAGATGGTTTGATACTGTAAATGTAAAAATGTGTCGGTGTTTGATACATCAGATTGCTTTTACTCTCAGCATCACTGTTTCTGTCCGAGTTTTTTGATTACTCAGATAAAAGAGTAATCAAGAATATTTCTAAATAGAATTTTAGTTGCTTGCAATTTTGCTTTCCAGTTCTTACTCAATAAGTGTCATTACTTCATCTTGTTTTAAGTCTAGATTAATGATTTAGAGCATTTCTATAGTTAGTGGACCTTGGTGTCATCAAAGGCTATGTCAGATGTAGAGCAGGAGTCACGGGAGTTGAAAGCTGATTTTTGTATTCAGTGTAGTAATGTAGGTTAGACTGCACAGATGCAGAGTGAACGATGGAAACTTATGAAAATTGCAGAAGGGAAAATAGTCATAGAGATGCTTTCATGTTAACACACATCGAACCAGTGGCTTCCTTTGGTAAATTTGTGAGACTATGTATTTATTGGGTCAGGTACAGGACTTGGTGTGTGTTGTAAAGTAACTGATGCCCTGCAGTAGTCCTTCTAGCCACTGGGGAGTTAACCAAGACGGTCCCTGCTTGGACTTTTCCTGGAAAAACCTACAACAAACTGTACTAGAAAGATGTTAATCAACGGCTCTCCATTAAAAACAAATTTGACTCTTTCAAACTATTAATAAACTAAACATGAAGGGATACTTTCAATAACCCTCCCAACTGGATAGAAGATATTATATTTAAAAAAATAAACACTAGAAAAGAAAGCCAAGCACTTCAGACTAGATATGACTGTACATTTTGTTTCTGAACTAGCAAATTTTAAACCCGTTTCCCGAAAAGATACAAATTTACAAGAGTTCAACTGAGCAGCTGGGGTTTAACAGCTTTCCTCCTTTGACGGAGAAAGATGACTCTGGGCAAGAGATACTTTACAGAATTGGATTTGAACATAATCACTTATTCTGTTGCAGTTCTGTAGTTTCCTAGCATAATTCTAAAACAGGGGGCGTGCTGTGGTGGCGCAGGGGTTTAGCACGCCCCACGCTTGGAGGCCCTAGTCCTCGACGCGGACGTCTTGGGTTCGACTCCCGGTCCCGGCGGCCCCTCCCCCCTCCCCCCCCCTCCCTCCCCCCCCCGTGAGCCCACCGTCACAAAAAATACGAGCCACTAGCGCCACAAAAACTCTTCGGAGAAAAAAATGTAAAAAAAATAAATAAATAATAATAATAATTCTAAAACAGTAGTGGTGCCAGTGCATTAAAATACAAACCTTTGATAACACGGAAAAAAAGACAACGAAGTTTGCAACATGATGTCTACACATTATATCAAATTGCAATCATCTCCTCAGTTTCAGAGTGTTCAATATTGTAATCACAAAGGACTGTTTGGGTGCAATATTATTGCAGCCTATAATATTTCAAGTTCCAGTATTAGTTTGTTTCTTAGTTAGACTTTCAATGTCTTCATGCCCACAACTGATGCAGCTTTAATGATTGAGAGTTGTTGGGATGTGATGATGATGATGATGATGACGGCAAGGAAGAAACTATCAGTTAAGGACAGTTGAAATTTACTACAATATTTACAATTAATATAGCAATTTCTTGTTTTGCTTTTGCCTTGCAACCCTATGTTCTTTAATCATAAAGATTTTCATAAAGAGTCTCTATAGGTTATTATTATTGTTATTTACTGGTTGGTTTGACACCAGACTGTCAGACCATAAGCTAAATGTAATATTAAAAGAAGACATTCACACATCTGTTACTTATAATCATAAAACAGTTCAGAATCAAAATCGGAAATCCTTTTCTTCCAACTTTTACATTTCTTAGAGTGGAGTGCAGTAATTGTTGGCTGATAATATATTCCTAGTGTTATGAACTTTCATTTTTCATGCTAATGTAATACTTTTCCAGTTACAGTCCAAAACCAGCAGATGTTCACAGCGGACGTTCCTCAAAACGCTAGAGGTCACAGTCATAGGCATACATGAGAACTAGATATAACTGATATCTTTATGGCAATATTATCAATATTATTCCCACCACAAGATTTTCTAATATTGTGCCACCCAATGATCTGATATTGTCTTGGTTACTTAAGAAGCGTCAAAGTATGATGGCAGGTTTTTTTTGTTAGGTTTTTATTTATTCTTGCTTTAACCTCTTTATTATAAAGGTCCAGTCGGGATATTTGAACCATGCTGTGCTTCCTTGTGTACTTTCTCTCCTCCTCCACATGTTCTCTGTTGCAGTGCAATGCTGCCTCCTTGTAGTCCCTGCAGAATGCCGTCTTTGTGTCAGTCCACTTCTCTCTACGGCTCCAGTCTGCTCCACTTTATTTCGCTAAGTGCTTCTCTGGGCTGGATGGGAACCTGCAGTGCCACAAACTGAGGAAGTGTTCAGGGCTCATTTGTGTGCAGAGCAGATTACAGTAACCGACTTGCACTTTAACCTTGCCGCAAGTCCAGGTTGATTACTGAATGTTAGATTTATGTTTGTTTCCCTGGTATGAGATTGTTGCTTGATGTTTATAAATATGCCCCTTAACCAGCTTCCAGAGTTATGGATATTTTAGTATGGAATTAATTATCTTATGATCTTTACTATTAGAAAATGGTGAAAATCAATCAAACTGAAAGTCAAAGATTTTATTTCTTTGTCAGCAAGTTTGACTTTGAGGAAGCCTGTCTTAGACTTGTAATAAACTGAAAGTTATGAGTCTTGATGGGAATTATTTGAGATGCTTAACTCCTCAGGTAACTTGGGACGGATAAGTGATTGAGTGACTGAGATATTCGGATGAGTAATGTTTAAAATTTGTGGTTCAACCTGTCTGATATGTTTTTGTCTGAGTTCAGGAAGTTTTATTCAAACCTTTAATCTGAAAGAGTTCCCGACTGAAAAGAAGGAAAGGAGGTTGAAATGATTTGCTTTCAAGAGACTTAAGATTTACGGCTTGAAGAAGGAGGAACTTTTCAATTGTGCACATTTAAGTGCCTGAACGACTGCCACCAATATAAGCTAAAATATTGTGACACACAGGAGGAGATGTGCAACCAGATTTATATTTAATTGGACGGTTATCCCTGAAAAATCAACGTGACAGATAGCAAATATAAAAATACTGTCCTGGTGACATACTTGCTTCATGTCCTTTTTTTTCCCAGCCCTTTGTGTATTTCACCACAAGGCTATTTTCAGTTTGACCTAGATGAGAAGTTCAGAGTGAAAAACAGTGTTCGGTGTAGCGCAGAAAGCAAGAAGAAAGCATCCTCTCTCCAGTTTGATGTAGTTCATTGTTTTTCCTCGCAAGCATATGTTACATCTTAAGTATAAAAAAAGATCGTATGTCTTAGTTTCGGTCTGATTTACCTTCTGATTCTAACATTGATCTGTCACGACGAGGTGACTTTTGTTTGTATGTTTACCTTTCTCTTTTTGCTTTCTAAAGGGTTTAAAGACATGGAAGATGGCCCGATCATTCGCCCCAGTCAGAGGGCTCCTCTAGCGCGGCCAGAAGACCTGACGGACGGATTACGCATCAGGACCATTACCGCAGAGTCCAATCAGACAGACAGCATCAGTCCTTCACCAGATGAAGGGATTGAGGAGGAAAAGGTAATATTTTAACATGGTTGTTTTTTTGTTTTTTTTTTTTGTTTTTTTTTGGGGTTTTTTTAAGCTCCTAAAGTTTTTCTGATTTTTTTTTCCTCCTGTGAAATGTTTTAAGGTAAAATTGTATCTGGAAGACAAAAAGATGATCATTAAAAAAAGGGAAATTAGAATTATAAATGTGTATTCATGGCACAGCTGGTCGGCAGGGAGAGTTGTCTTGATTTTTATCTTCTTACTGAGAAGATGAAAATCTTCATGAGCTCATTTGGATGCCAGTAAAAGCTCTTTTTGAAACTCGCTTTTAGCCTGTGGCGGAGGAGAGGCCGGGGCCCGTCCAGATTGTCCGAGCCAGCGAGAGCAATTGCATCTTTGAGCTGGACGCTGCTGCGCTCGAGAAGATCCTGCTGCAGGATCATGTGAAGGATCTGAACGTGGTGGTCGTGTCTGTGGCTGGAGCATTTCGGAAGGGCAAGTCCTTCCTGCTGGATTTCATGCTGCGCTACATGTACAATCAGGTATGGTTTAACGTTTGTTTAGGTTTTTAAAATTACAAGGCCACACATACCATGCCAGGCAGAGGGTCACATACACTCACTGTTGCATGAAAGTCATTAATTTTAGACTTTTAGTGTTGCTTTGAACTCCTCTTTTTCAGAGAGGAACATGTATACAACCGACTGTTGTTGTTGGTATTGTTGTGTTGTGACCAGAAGTCGGTAGAGTACCCAAAAAATATACTCAAGTAAAAGTAAAAAGTAACTGTCCAAAAAATTACTCAAGTAAGAGTAAAAAAAGTATTTGGTTAAAAGTCTACTCCAGTAACTGATCAAATTATCAATCAATTAATATTTAAAAATTACATCATCGGATGGACCAAAATATAAAGTTGTGTGGAAATGTTGGTATTTTAAGGAACAAAATGACAATTTAAATAAGTAACAATAAATAACAAAATCGGGCAAAATAAATTTTTTCCAAATCAGCTTCTTTCAATATAAAACTAATGAAACTTTAACCAGATCTGCAGGTGTGTGTCTTTCTCTGGTGAATTTTTGGTTAAAACATGTTTGTTTTTTCATTCTGTGGGTAGAGAATCCAGAAATTTTACTCAAATAAGAGTGGTGATACTTCATAATAAAATTACTCAAGGAAAAGTAAAAAGTACAGTTAAAATACTTCCATAAGTACCATTTTTTCCCCCCAAGAAAGTTACTCGAGTAAATGTAATTGAGTAAATGTAGCTAGTTACTACCCAACTTTGGTTGCAACACACAACAGGGTTCAAGACTGAACTATTTTCTTAACAAGACAAGCGCGTTTTGGTATAAGCTTTAATGTAAGTTGTGGCAAAGGTTAATAAGAACAATCCAAATGCATCATTAAAAGCCACACATTAATATAAGTTCATAATGAGTGGATGTGAATTTTTCGTTGGCACAGTATATGTTGGGATTAACTAAATTCAGAATTGATTCTTATAAAAGTTAAACATCCCAGTAATAACTAACATAACAAGGTATTGGCGGAACTTAGCAGTGTGGATCATCTTTTTTTTTTTTTTACTGCCTTCTCAGTAACCTGGGTAATTTCTTGGGTTATCTTTCTCCCTGCTCCATTTCTGAGCAGGGAAATGGAGCTTTTTTCATTTTAACACTCCTGCAAAAGAAAGAAATGCAGCAGAGCACTGGCTCTATGTTGGACCCCCTGGTGGAGACCTGCTGGTGAAAATCCATGTCTCATAGTTTCAATGTGCCTTATTTAAGTGCTGAACTCTTTCTTTTCTCTGAAGTGTAAAAGGGAAACTTTGCTAAATGTCATGCTTTTGAGTCATGTTTCTAAATGGAAGTTTAAAGTTCTCAGTTTCCTTTGACACAATGATTGTTGCTATGGATGAGGATTTTCTTTTCTTCTGTTGGATGGGACTGCAGTGGTGTTCCTTTGTTTGTGACAAATTATTTCACATTTTTACTTTGTCCTGAAATATTTTGTAGAAGTGGATGACGATAATTTTTTATTACAGCTATCTTTTCCCTAATGTCTTTTATTGTTCGTTTTGCAGAAACGAATCTCATCCACGGTAAGTTTAAACCACTGTTTTTGGAATAACGTCTGCTCTTGTATGACAGACTCTAAACAACTGCTGCTTGTTTTCATTTGTGACATTCTGGGTTGCACTGACCAAAGGAGCCTTAAGAGACATGGAGACATCACCTGCTGCTTATTAGGATATTTTCTGCTCACGCAATCCTTTAAGATCTCAAGACTCTGTCTCTAAAATGTCTTTAAAAAGTAAGCTTTCTGTAGCTTTTATAGGATTTGCTGCAGGGGGATAAATGCAACAATCCCACAACTGATTAGAGCATTTGAGAGTGCTAAAACACGAAATGTACTGCAGGTGTTCTGTGCCAAGTTCTGTTTAACTTGGGTCGTTTAAGCATTTCCTTTTTTGTCCCTTCCACGCTTTTTTCCTCCGTCTTGCAGCACAGCGACACATGGATAGGAGGAGACCATGAGCCCCTAATTGGGTTCAAATGGAGGGGAGGCTGCGAGAGAGAGACCACAGGAATTCAGGTGTGGAGTGACGTGTTTGTGGTGGATAAGCCAGATGGCAACAAGGTAGTTTTTTTTTTTTTAATTCCTTTTTTTTTTTTTTAAGTGGAAAGTCTTCCTTATTTAGAGTGAATTTTTCCACACTGACTTGTGTTTTGTAGGTTGCTGTACTCCTCGTCGACACTCAGGGAGCATTTGACAGCCAGTCCACCATAAAGGACTCTGCTACTGTGTTCGCTCTCAGCACCATGACCAGCTCTGTCCAGGTAACAGAAAACATGTCATTTGTATTAATGTTTGCGCTTTGTTTCTGCTGAAGATATAAATGTGTGATTTTTATTTATTTTTTTTCTTTTTTCCTCCATTTGCTCGTCAGGTGTACAACCTGTCCCATAACATCCAGGAAGACGATCTGCAGCATCTGCAGGTTTGTGTTACTTCTTTCTTCAAAAACTAAATAGTTATTTTGACTTTTTATTCTTATTTTCTGCTTTTCTTTTTCATGAAGCTCTTCACTGAATACGGACGGCTGGCAATGGAAGAAACTGAATCGAAACCTTTCCAGGTGCTCACTGTTTGATGTCTAAATCCAGAATATATAAGCATTTAAAACTTATTTAAATATAACCATAAACATACCTATTAATTATATCTATCAGCTAAAAATGAGTCTCTTACTCTTTTCATTTTAATTAACAAAGTGTTATTTGTGTTGCTTCTAGGCACTTGCCAGAATCAGATTTATGCTTTAATATGCAACTTTTTAATGTCCATCATGATGTAGTGGGTTTTATTCTTGTGTGTGGGGAAATAAATCTCATCTCAGCAATTCCATGGGTCATAATACAGGTGCAACTTAGTATTTTAGAATCTCATTGAAAAGTTTTCAGTCCTTCAATTCAAAAACCGAATCTATTAGATTGATTACACTCACGGCTATTTGATCGTAGTTAAGATGACTGTCTGGATCTTTGTCCAGCAGAAGGTCATTGAAGCCCTTTACATGGAGACTGAGCTGCAACATGTCCGTGTTATTAAAGCTGGCTCTTCAGCATGTGGTATCAAATCAAATTAATCAAGCTGCTGGAACAACCTGTGCAAAATAACAAGTTGTGGCTGCAGTCACTGGTTCAAAGCCACCACAGACATACTGGCCTATCTAAGACATATGGGCTAAATTTGTCACATTTCTTGAGTTAAAAACTCTCCTCAGCCAGGGACACTAGAAATTGTTTTTATTTTTGACTCAGAGGAAGGAAAATGACGAGACGGTTGTTCGAGGGCACAAAGCTTTCTTTTTAAAACGACATTTAGTCCAATTTTAGAGCATTACGTTGTTCCTGTTGCTTACAGGATGCTGTGTAGATGCTGATTTAAGGTTTTTTGATTCCAAGAATATACATTTTTAATTTTATATTATGTCTTGAGATGTAACTTTGTTTATAGTTGCTGAATAGCAGGGTGTCCACTTTTTAACCCTTGTTTATTTCTGCTCTTTAAATAATTCTCATCAAAATTCTTTGTGAGCACGACATCTGATATGGAGCAAAGCAAAACAAAAAAAAAACCCATAAATCTGTGTGTGTTCATTATGAACTTCAAAGTTTGTTTTTCTAACTGTGTTTCTTTTTTTGTTTTTGTTTAAGTCCTTAATGTTCTTGATTCGAGATTGGAGTTCTCCGTATGAATACGATTATGGACTAAAAGGAGGACAGGCTTTTCTACAAAAAAGACTGCAGGTGAGATTTGTTGGAAATGTTTGCTTGTTCCTAGGATTTGATTTGAATAAGAAAACGTACCTCCAGACATTTCTCCACAATCCCTTTTTCTAAAAGATTTAAACAAATCTGTGCACAAAACCGGACCATTTGCTTTTACAGGTTAAAAACTGCCAACACGAGGAGCTGCAGAACGTCAGGAAGCACATCGACTCCTGCTTCAGCAAGATCAGCTGCTTTCTGCTGCCGCATCCAGGCCTCAAGGTGGCCACCAACCCAATGTTTGATGGGAGGCTAAAAGGTGGGACTGCAACGACGCTAGCTTTTACTTAGAATGCAGATTGATATCCATGTGAATCTTGGATGAAACGGTTTTGCGTGTGTTCGTCTTAGACATCGAAGACGATTTCAAGATGCAGCTGGCTGAGCTGATGCCTGTGCTGCTGGCCCCAGATCAGCTGGTGGAGAAGCAGATTGGTGGAAGCAAAATCACCTGCAGGGATCTGGTGGAGTACTTCAAGGTGCTGCAGCGATTTCTGAGTAGCTTCAGTGTCAGTTTTGCTCTCAAATTGTACTAATAAGTACACAAATTCTAAAATTTTATTGATTCTAAGAAATATGTCTTACTACCAAAGACCTCTCAAGGCGTTATTGATGGCAAGTCTGGTTTGAAACTTTCTGCTTTGTTTCCTCGACGCATCTGAAGATTTTGCCTGATCATAGATGTAAAAGTTTTAAAAATAATGTTTGACTTTGTTTTTTTCCCTGCAGGCCTACATAAAGATTTACCAAGGTGACGAGCTTCCTCATCCAAAGTCCATGCTGCAGGTCAGTTGCCGTGACTTCAAACCGAGTAATGGAGTCTGTTGAAAGCTTTGAAATAAATGTACTTAGTTTTTAATCTTTTCACCTCCTAAAGCTAGATGTTTTCTGTTGCTGTTTTGTCCTATATTTAATTGTATGTTAATGGGCTCATGAAGTTATTTCACAATGATGAGCACAATCAACTTTCAACATCTGCAGAGCATCAAATTGTGCAAACATTCAGAGTGTTTGAGTATAAAGGGTGAGACTAGAAACCTCTAGATGTTTAGAAAATACTTCTAAAAACAGGTCTGAATGAATTAACAAGTAGGACATTTTATGATTGTCATATTTCTAAAACCTTTAAATTTTTCTTGGTCTGTTAATGAATTTTAAATGTCTTCTCTAACTATTTTATTTGTGGTTAGGCTACAGCAGAGGCCAATAATCTGACTGCTGTGGCTGGAGCCAAAGACTTATACACCAAGAGCATGGAGAAGGTACGTAAATTATGATTAAAAAAAACTCCCCAAAGCCAAAAATCATCCAATATTATGAGAAAAAGAGCACAGAGCATTTATTAACAGACTGTTTAATGTTAAACCAGCCGTTCACACATTCAGCTGTGGCTGCAGAAGAGATAAAGCCTCAAGGCTTGTAGTATTTGCTGCTCGATTGAGCTTTAAAGGTCAAACTGAGGAAAGTCATTGAAGTTCTCATCTGCTGTTTGATAATAATAAGTTTTTAAGTGTTTTTCATTTCAAGACGTTTCCCCAAGAATGGAAGCAGCAGGAAATGCCACTGTGTTATTGAGGAATTTAACTCCACACATGAAGCAGTAAAATTGTTTTTGCTTAAACTGGGAACATGTGTGACATCGTCCTTGTTTTATTTATTTTTATATAATAACATATTTTACCTAAAAACATCCAAAATGGGACATCTATTTCTGAAGTAATTTATGGGATTTAAGGAAATACCTGAAGACAAAATGCTTGGTTCTATTTTGTGACTGCTGCTTCTCTGAACTTCTAGTCAAGTTGATGCTGCAGCTCCCCCTAGTGGCTGGTGACAGATGATTTGAAAAATTAATGGATAATAATAAATTGACTTATAAAAAAAAATCTGAGCACTGCTGCAGTATGATTTGGAAATGGAAGTTATTTCATCAGTCTGACATTTTCCAGGCCTTGAGGAAAAAAACCTAAAATGTACTGAATCAGAATCATTTAGTGTTGGAGCAGTCTGCTCCTCTCGCTCTGTACATCAGGGCTTCTGCAGCAGCAATACGCAGACACACTCTGGTGTTCTGCTGATACCACAATTCATATAAATATCACTCCTTTCACTGTTTCTAAACTAAACCGAGCTGCAAAGTCAGGGCACATGAGGGGGCAAAAACTGAAAACATAAAAAATTTTGAACGACTTTCAGATAAACACAAAAGGAGAAGTTACAGAAAAGTTTACTACTGTAGCTCGCTAAACTGAGGAACCAGATAAAGCGTTCGTCTACACAGCTAAATGGTTTTAACCTCAATGTTTGAACTGAGATTAGAGACCCTGATTCACTGGTCATGTAAACATCAAATTGATTTTTATCCTTTTGATCTCTGAGTGACTAACATCATTTTTCTTGTAACACAAAATAGGTTAATTTGTGTCTATCTGTGTGTTTCAACAAAATATGCTCCTAAAACTACAGATGTATAATAATAATGAAATTATTATTTTTATACAATCTACTAATGTGAAATGGAGGAAAGGAGAAGATGACATGAAGTGACAGAAAAGTTCACTACTTCACTTACTGATGGAGCCTTTATACTGAGCATAAACAGTCTCATGTTGAAGAAAATGGTTTAAGATGATTTGAACGGTCATGAACTCGGTCAGGAATAACGCTCTGGTCGTTTTTCTTTTGTTGTTCTTTTGTTCCCGTCCCTACAGGTTTGCGGAGGGGACCGGCCCTACATGGCCCCGGCCGACCTGGAGAGCTGCCACGAAGCTTTCTGCAAAGACTCTGTCATGTTTTTCCGCTCCATAAAGAAAATGGGCGGCGAGGAGTTCTGCCAGCGCTACCAGGACCGGCTGGAGTCGGAGCTGAAGGAGGCCTACACCAACTTCTCCAAGCACAACGAGGGCAAAAACATCTTCTATGCAGCCCGCACGCCCGCCACGCTCTTCGTGGTCATGTTTTTCACCTATGTGTTGTCGGGGGTGACTGGCTTCATCGGCCTGAGTGTCTTCGCGGCGCTGGCCAACATGGTCCTGGGCGTGGCGCTGCTGCTCCTCTGCATCTGGGCGTACGTGAAATATTCGGGAGAGTTTCGGGAGGCGGGAATGTTGATAGACCAGCTGGCCGAAGCGCTCTGGGAACAGGTGAGCAATCAGAGTGAAAGCTGGACGGAGTGTGTGTTTCCTTTCATGTTGTTGAGTATAAATGGATTTCTGTGGGATATTGAAGCGCAATTTTGTTTACAAGAAATTCATGTTGGTCAGTAGATAAGAGATATTCTGAAACATTTGGCCAAATGGAGACTCTTGACCAATGAAGTGGAACATTTTATGGTTTTTAATTCAGGATAAGCCAACAGGAAAAATTAAGAAATGAACAACCTGATTGATTGGTACAATGATACCTGCCTCAAAAATCCAGTTGATGCAAAATCCAGTTTAGGCGCTTAATTCTCAAGTAATTTTTATTAAGATAAATGCCAGGTGATTTTTGTGTAATTCTTGACCTTCTTTCTCTAGTCTCCCCAATGTCTTTCAAGCATAAAATGCTATTTGGAGGTATTTTGTCATCCAAGAAAAATATACTGCATGGAGTCTTCAGAAACAGATAAACACCTGAGCAATGTTCCTTAAATCTTACAGTTTCAATCTTTAGCAACGCACGACTAAATGAATTGTATTTTTAAATTACCTGCAGTACAACCTTGGTATCTACTTGTGGGGAGTGTCCATCTATGTGTCGTCATGCTCTCATTGTTTAACATGATTCAGTTTCCACTAAGTGGAAGACTGCAGAGGAAGCTCTGAGTGATTAGACTGGACTCTAATGTTTATCCTGGGTTAATTAATCACTGAGCAAAATGCAGGCGTAAACAAACTCAGAGTGTTTCTCTGACCACATAAACTGACAGGTGAACTGATGCAGAAACCACCTTCATTTGGCTAAATGTCTTCAGACTCAATATTAGTTTTATTAGTGGCAATCTGAGTCGGTGATGTTACTCAATGTTTATGTTTTAATGTAGGGCCGTGGTGTCTAGAGCTCATGTTGTAGTTTCTCTTTCCTCTCTAAACTCCGCTGTTAGCCAGGAGAAGCAGCTCTGTTTTCTGTCCCTCATGTCTCCTGTTGCTTCTCCTTCCTTCCTATTTGTCTCTTCTTGCCTCACCTGCTTTTCAGAGGACAGTCAGAAAGGTGAGACGTATCGGCTCCTGTTTCTCGATCTTCCGCCTGTCCATCTTTCAAAGCATCCCACCTGATTTCCTTTCCTTCTCCTCTTTCTTTTTTATTTATGTGCTTGAATCCTAAGCGATATCCCTTTTTCTTCCCCCCCCACTCCAGTTTCGTCCCACGTCCCTCTCTCCCGCCGTCCATCTTCATGCCAGTCCTCCTCGTTTAACTCCGCTGTTCCTCCTTGCTTTTCCTTCCAGGTGATTTCCAAACTCTTGGAGCCCGTCAGGAGCCACCTGGCGTGGCCCCTCTCTCTGCTCCCTTCCCTCCCATCAGGAGCCACGCTTGGACTCAAAGCTCTGGTTCCTCTCAACAACAACTACAAGAAGACCAACTAGCTGCTGGCCAGCTGCTGGACTCAGACTCTTAACTTTGCCTCTCATGTAGAAATGTCCTCTGTTTGCTGCCGTCTCCTTTAATCATCTTTCAGTCCTTTTTGTGTCGAATTCTTGAACTTTATTTTTGCTCAGTGCGGAAACCTGCAGAGCTGCAGCCGTCTGTGGATCTTAAAAAGGCAAACTTTCTAATCTTATTTAGATTAAAGTAGAAAAGTGTTTTTTATTTGAGCATCTTTGGAGCATGTTGGGGTCTGCTTCCTGTTTTTCTTCAGTTTCCCTTTCAACATGAATGAATGCTGATTGTTTTTGTTTTCTTTCCTCTCCTTTAGGTTTTGAAGCCACTTGTTGAAAATTACATGGAGGACAACGTCCGACAGACCGTCTTCAACTCCATCAGAGCCAGTTTGACAGAACAGGGCTCCCAGCCCACCAGGTTAAAGACTGACTGACCGCTCTCCCTTTTCTTCTCCCTCATCATCATCATCGTTGTCGTGTTGCTCTCACCCCCGTCTGTCCACTGCTAGAGCTGTGGGACTAGTTCAACACCAAAGCTGACCCTCTTTCTACGTTTTGTTTTTGTCGGCGCCTCGTCTCTCTGTTTTGTAGCCTTGCAGTGTGACCTGCTCTTCATCGCCCCCTAGTGCCTCACTCAACATGCTGCACAATCAACGGACCGAGCAGAGCGTCATCTGCTGTGCTACATGTTTTGTTTTTTTGGTGCATTTGTTTTTCGCTGGAGTCGGACTGCACTCAGTTCAAGATGAAGGAAACTGACGCAGCTGTGGGCAGCTGCTAACGATGGATGCACCGCCCTTCAAAGTGCGCGTTTTCTTTTCTGTTTCCCTGACATCTCCTCAGCACTACTGACTCATTTGCTCAGAAAACCAATAACGGGTCGATTTCTTGAATTCTGTCTAAATGAAAAACACAAGCTACGGAAATAAAGCAAAGCTGTATTTCTTTCCAAACACTAGGAGGCGACGTTTTTAATGATCAAACTCTCTGGAGTCAGGTTGCCTTCACCTTTCCCTATGTCCCTTTAATACTTCTTATAGATAACTGAAGAGCTGCAGGTAGCACCAAGTGTTTCCCTACTGTTGTTTCTTTAAGGGGGTCTGTTGTTTTTTGATTGTTTTTAGATAGCAAAGTGTGCTTTGAAGCAGCCTTTGGTGTCTCATAGCAGACATGCCAGTATTGAGCTCTGTGCATGCTGTAAAGAGCTTTTAGAGCGCAGCTATAGATGAGAAGTTAATTTTCAAACAGTTTTTTTTTTTTTCCCCTCATCCATGCCTTCCATTAAAGCTGCACCAGCACACTGGTTGCAGCCTCAGAAGCTGTGGGAGCTCCAGCTCAGACGGTCGGTCTCATTCACGGTTTGATTTGATCTGTGAAGTTTTGAATTTTTTGAATTGTTCCTTTTTTAAAAAAATAAGCTGAACTTGAGTCTCTTGCTGGATGTTTCTCGGCCAGCGATGGAACCTCCCAGAAGTAGAATGAAATGGATTTTAATGCACAATGCGAACCTCCCTGAGGAACTCCGCCATGTTTTTCGTTTCTTTTAGCCTTTCACACCAACAGCTGCACGTGTCTTTTACACCGATTCCATCCTCACCTCGATCAGCAGTCTCGTTATGTACAGTTTCTCTTTTTCTGTGCTCGTATATTAAATCAGGCATGTATGTTGATTATTTAAATAAACAATGTACACATTTTTATAGATCAGTTTTCCATGGCTGTTTTCTTCCAGTCTGGTCTGGTAAAGGTGAAGCTCCTGTTGTAGGTTTCCATTAGCTGCTCATGATCACCAGGTCGGACTGGACGGCTGCATGTTGTGGATACTTGTATCCAGACTGGACTGTTTGCTGGGCCGGAGACATTAGCCTGACTTTTAAAGATATCTCTGGTAATTTATTTTTGTTTAAAATGTTCATTTTAAGAATAAATCATACACACAGTCCTCTTGGCTCCTTTTATTTTTTTCTGGAATCCCTTTAAGCCTTAAAAGTATTTCGACACTATGGCAAGAGATAAATCAAACATTTGAACAGATGCTTTTCAGATTGTATATATTACAATCTGATTTCATAGGAATAATCAGCGTGTTTTTGCAATCAATTATGAAATCAATTAAAAGGTTTATTAATCACTTTGCCAAAAGTTTTCTGAAGCAATTGTGTAATTTGAAGACAAAACTCGTTTTGAAATGTTCTTGCAATGGTTTCATTTGACCACATCATGGCGCCAAGTGCAAGGAAGTGGTAAAGAAGCTAAAGACAACCAATCACTAAAGTGTAATGATATAAAAATTTAAAGCCACAGATTAAAGATCATCTGTTGCCATCTAGGAATAAATGACCAAATATGAAACAAGGGGCAAAAGATAAACGCTACCAACACATTATTGCTTATAGTAAATTTGTTTCTTCCAACATGAAATTCGCTATTTTCCTAGTTTACAGGATTGTTTACACTTTATCTTAAATGCAAGATATTGAGCTATCTTTAAAGGGAAGTTGTGAGTCATTTGCTGAAGTTTAATGTTCAACAGATCTATCATATAATTGAAAAGTTGTCAGGAATTCAGTCCACAAAGTGATACGAAGTTCCACAAATGACCACCTGGAGGAGTCAATGTTTTTAAAAAAAGATTTATTCTTCCATTAAACACTGTAAAGAAGCTCTAGACTGCTTTTAAAGCATTTGTTGGTTACGATGTGTACAACGTGGTGGTCTATATCTGGTCAATACTGGACATCTAAAGCAGACTTACAAAAGAATACTAATAAATGTAAACAAACAAAAATACACACATATACTGTAGGTCTGAAGTGAGAGCTTGGAAGACGTTATAAACTGTTGCTTGTATAAAAACCTAATTTTAAAAGAAGCATAAAAAATGGCACTCTTCCTGATTTAATCGCTTTTCAAATTAATCTAAGCTGCATGTTATGTTGCAGTCATTCATATTTTCAAAAACATGCTTGGTGTTACAAAAGAAAACATGAAATGTGGGCTTAAAATCTGAACAGACAATATTTTCCATTCAAGTCAAAATGTCATCTGATCTAAAACTAACACTGAATCCAGATCACTGCTTACAGAGAAAAACAATCTTCAGAATAAAATTAATCTTTACACTGTTTCTGTTATTGTAGTTTGTTAGAAGGGAGCGTCCCTTCACAGTCCACTGTGTTCCCCTCTCTCTTTGTGTATTTGGTTTCTTGCAGTGCAGCTCTGAGTGGTACTTTTACATCTATTATAACTAACATTGTATTAATGATCACAGCTTATAAATAGTACCTCCTGGTTATAAATACTGGCGTGTTGAGGAGCCGCATCTCTCACCACTGCGTACGCAGCCGTGATCAGATGTCATCTGAACGCATCTAACAAGGTTTCTGTCATATCTGAAAACTGATCAAGAAGGACAAAGTTTTATAAAAGCATTATTGCATTATTCTGTAGTTCTCATGTAAATAATGAGAACTGCTGCTTAAATACTTGTCTGTACCATTTAACACATTTGGTTTAAAGTAAACAAATTTCCTGAATCTGGAGTAAAAAATAAAAACATTAAATTAACACATTTTAGCTTTTGGCAGGAGGAATTCCTGCTAAACACATGAAGGACCAAGGGTTTTTAGTCCTCCCTGGCTTCTGCTCCTCCACCCCAGACAGGCTCATGTCGGGTGGAGGCGATGAGGGTGAAGCGGTCTTATGTACAATACAAACTCAGGGTTTAGATCACTGCCCGGATACCAAAGGAGACTGCAGCGCCCAGCGCCAAGCCGAGGGACAGGAAGAAGGCCATGATGGCGCCTGCTGTCTCTGCCTGATGCTGCGGTACCTTCCTGCAGAAAAACAAATCACACAAGAGCTTACCAGGAGAGTACCTGATACAACTACACCTACATCTACACCTATAGCTACGTTTCTGAGGATTAACAGACATACTGCACCTCGATTTGATCCGTTTCTCATGATGTCATCCACCAACCTCCAACCGCAGTTATGTATTTATTTATTTACTTACGTTGTAGGTGTGTTATGAGATGTGTGGTGTGGAAAGAGCAAAGAAAGCTGGTTCCACAGAGCAGATTTTAAAAATGGCAGCCGTCCTGCCACATCGTTAAACCCCGCCTTCTCAATTTACATCAGCCAATCAGCTCAGCCTTCCAGGGTGTGAATGGAAACAAAGTCAACTTTCACATTTGCACAAATGCAAACACTAACAATTACTTATCAATAATAAAATATCAGGCAGACATTTTATGTTTATAAAACATTTTATTATTTAACTACTTTAAGCTTCAGCTCTTATCACTGCACTTTCTATAAAAGAGCTGGGTTTGAGGCGGGCCTCCTCCCCAAAATGGATGCCACAAAAGACACACCCAGAAGGTAACAAACATTTCAACCACACACACGGAGGTCAGAGTGGGTCTGAAAGCCTTACTTGGGTCCGAAGCACATGCAGAGGCTGGCCAGGTATCCGTTGGAGAAGGAGAAGAAGATCATGAAGACGATGTACCAGGCGTCGTGACGGAACACCACGGGGAGGTTTTCCCGAGGATCGACGTTGCACAGCATGAAGAGCGGGATGAAGATGACTCTGATGCCACACAGGACAGGAAGCCAGATGCTGTCCTTACCCGGCTGGACACACAGAGGGACAACATGGGGCGGGTCAGAACTTCAAATATACCGAGTATTGAGTAGTTACTGAGTGATGAACAGAGTAAGAGCAACTACAGTATCTACTCTTGGGCATCGAATGTCACGTGATATTTTGTGGCAAAAGAGCTTTCATGTTGCTTCTTGTTTAGGTAAGTGTATGTCTGTGACTGCATGGCGGTGTGATCATGATAAATAACCCACAAACACTGCTCTGGAACAACATTTCCGTTTGAAACATGCTTCTTCAGGACGTCGCTTCCTTAAAGAAGCGATTTAAATCACCAGTCGCTGCATTTAATCATATATTTGGAATTTACTGTTATTTATCAATGCTCTCTAGAAACAGAAAGTGGAGAAAATAACAAAACTATTATTTTATAATTTTTTTTTATGTATCAAGACAACGTTGAATCAAAACACTTCTAAAAAAAATTGTCATGATAAATGAGAAAGAGAACACAATAAATGTCCAGCTCTAAATCAGAGCTTAAATGATTAATTCTTACATTTTTTTTTACAAATGTAGAGGAAGTGTTCAGATCTTTACCCTTACGTGAAGTTTTTCTTCAGGTTATTTTGGGTCTTTGAGTGACTTTTTCAAAGCCTCATCCTGATTTGAGAACATTTGCGATGAAAAGTTTTACAAATTTTGCCAGTGAAAGACAAGATATCCTCATCCCTGTCGGAAACATTATCTGCCGCCATCATTCCCTGACGTCATCGTCTTCGCACGCCGACCAGAGATTTCACAGAGCGGTCGACTGCAGGACCAGGAAAATCCAATCAGACCCGACCCGTCTTCATCTGACGATGATAAACGAGCTCACATGCTCCTGCAGCAGCTGACCGTCACGGAGCTGCATTCCTCTGTGGCGAGTTTGTGCCGTAACTGAACTCCGTTTATTCTTGATTCCTTTACATCCGGTCGGCTCGTTCACAGGAAATTAAAACTTCTATGTTTTTCCCCCTTTTTTTGTTTTTTTGACGTTCTGAATAGTAACCTCTGTGTCGTCTTGGGACAGAAGCCAACATTTCTGGTAATATTTCCATGAATTAGTCAAGGATTTTACTTTGCAGCAAAAAAGAGAACAAAAAAACAAATCAGAGAAAACATGACAATATTTTCTCTATAGCTTTGTAAAAACATGCCTATAAAATAAAATATGCTGTTTTCAGATCAAGCTGAGACAGAATGAGTAAAGCAGCACAAGCGTCGGCGTAATCCTATTTTTTATTTATTTTTCCCAGCTGAATTAAGATCTGGACTGAATGCCAGTCAGTTGAACCGGCCTGTGTTGATTCGAAGAGATTTAAGAGCCGGTTAGGAAATGAGGGGAAACGACTTCATCGTCAAACCTAACATGGCATTAAATAAAGAAGAAACGTCTCGAGACATGACGTTTTCCTTTTGCAAACTTCCCACTTTGTTTGGTTTTGACTGGGAAGAAACGGCAACTTTTACCAAACTGAAGACGTTACATCATTTTTTTCTCCGTCATGTCAGCTGACGGCTCTCTTGCTGACACAGTGTCCAGTTAAACTTGCAGAGTTTGCAACTGTTTGTCCTACAAATGCAAATAATAAGTTGACTCATTGTTTTTCCATCAAATATTGACATGTTAAATATATATTTTGTGTGTTTTTAAATTAATTTACAGAACATCTCCCCAGAAATGTAGACAGTGGATCAGTGGGTAGAGTAAGATGTCTTAAAATCTGATTGGATGAATCAGATTGCAGTTGTCATGTCTAGAAAACTGATGTATAAATTCATCCATTTACCATAGAAATTGCAAATTCAAGTTTCTGCACTATAAATGTTTTTTTATTGCTGCTGAGAAATGATCCAGAAATGTCTGAATGACTGAGTCACTGAGTTCAGTGTCAGTGACCCCTCCGCCATCGTTCTCTTAGGATCCCCATCGTCTTTTTTCCTCTGACTTTAATAGAGACTTCCTTCACTTGGAAAGAAAAGACACAGACTGCTCTCCAAAGCAAACCTCTGATCTCAGCTAATAACCTCGCCTTCTGGACTTTCAACAGGAAACAACTTCTGTTTTTCCAGCGTTCCTCACGAGGCATAGATTTACTCCGAGTAAACATCTGACGCAGCGAGCGTCTGTTCTTCACAAGGCTGCAGGATCAGCAGAGAAAACTCTCTATTGTCCCTGCAGACTCATGGACGGTTTAGAGGCAGACATACAGGTGGGTTTGTTGGTGTGTTGCAGTTAAATCAACGTATCAGTGCTGCTACTGACCCACATGCAGACGGCTGTCAGGCTCCTGCCGGCCCAGTCCATCATGTTGAAGAGGAGGAAACACGACACGGGGATGAAGTACCTTTCTGGAGAAAGATCAAAGTAAAGAGGCTTTTAAAATGGAAACATGACTTAAAAGGCCAGGCGATAAATCAACTTTATCGACTCAATTTTTGGCTGTAATTTTTACAGGTGTGCCTGTGGTCACCTGTCTGCTGATGGGAACAACGTCACGGCTCAAAAACATTCAGAGTGATGTCAGTACGCCCAGGGCGGCCATCTTTTATTTATCTTTTATTAAGGGCGTATTTTTTAATTACAATAACAAAGTTATAACATTACAACAATACTGCTGTAATAATAAGAAAATAAAGTTGCATGACAATAAAATTGAGAAAATACCAGAGCAGCGTTTCAATATTGCCAGAACAAAGTCGCAGCATTATGAGAACTCCGACGCACTAAATAAAATAAAACCAGGCGTGTTCAGCATCTTGTGAAGTTATGCTCTGGTATCAGTTTTAAAGATAAAGACATACTTAATCTTTCAGCATGTCACTATCAAAATATTATCAGTAGCAGGACTTTGAAACGATAACTCTACAGAAGCTTTTTTTCTCATTAAAACGCCTTTTTACTTGTTATTTTAAGACGTTTTTCTGGTAAATGTTGATTAAAATTGAAAACAGGAAACCAACGAGATTTTATTTTTAAGCCATTTCAACCAGCCCTACTTATACTGCACTGGAAATCAAACATGTATGTATAAATGGAGGCTGAGGTGAAGATGATGTGAAAACACAGCATTCTCCTCGTTTAGTGCCATCCATTAAATTAATTTCAGTTTTCGAGCAGCAGCTAAAAACCGAAGTTTTAAACCTTTAAGTTTGACTAAAAGGTTTAAAACTTTTAGTTTTAAACTCACAATAACTTCCAAACCTAAAGTCAATTTTAGACAAAACATCACTGATGTTACTTGAAAGACCATCTCAATAAGTTAGGATAAAATTGAAACGTTTCTTAATTTGAGTAATTCAATTTTAAAAAATCCTTTTGATATAAAAGAGATTATTTCTCCCAAAATCCTGAAATGTTGCAGGAACTTTTTCAGGCACTGAGAACTTTATTTTATTGCGATATTGGTTACGATCTCCCTTCCCAGACTCACTCCAGCCGCTGTCGTCCGCCACTATCGACTGGACGTCTGCTGTCACCGACGGAAACACTCCTATGGTGACGGTGAAGATGAAGCACACAGACAGAGCCATCACCCAGATCTGATCAGAGAGCACAAGGATGATATTATCAATATTACGCTCCATCTCTGTCGTTTGTTGTACATCTGGCTGCCTCTCTGTGACGACGCAACATGAGGAAACACGCTAATCTAAAAACACTGACATGTCTGATCACGTGTTTTACTACATTTACTGAAAGCTGAGAGATTAAAGGTGACACTTTAAGGTTAAATTATCAATATTTCTGCAGGTTTTTCATCTCAAGTCATAACTAATAAGATGTGAGCAGACCTGTTTGAAGATGTTGAACACAGACGTGCCGCTGCTGGTTTCCTCCTCCATCAGATCCGTCCCCGGTCTTTTCTCGTCCTGATTTTCTGAGCAACAAAATAAACAAACCAAGATAAGGCTTTAGTTTGAGATCATCGCTGCCGTAGCCAACCCAAACATCAACAACCCAACACACACAAAGTCACAAACAAACAAAATATGATTACATTTTCCCACCACAGACGGTTTCTGCCCACACAAGTCACATGCATTTACTGTCTCCAAACAGAAAGCTGGAGAAGCGTCTCTCTTTCTAATCTCTGCTGGATCAAATGTGATTTCAGAAGTTTCCAGTTGTTTCCATTCGAGCAACAATCTGAAAAGATGATATTCGCCAAAGCAGAGTGTAGTACTTTTTTTGTAAAGTCTGGTAGAAAATACTCCTGGTACCTGGATGGAAATGCTGTTTGTTTGTTTTTGTAGTTAAATCCCAGATGAGCAGCAGGATTTTAAATTTAACTCCAGATCGCAGAAAGAACTGAAAACTTTGCCCTCAGCAAAAATAAACAAATAATAACTGCTGAACATCGTAAAAATAGTTGGATGTTTCTCATGCCATAAAAATAAAAACCGCATGCAGACTTCCTGGCTTTTCTCAGATAGAAAGCTAAAATCTTTTAGAAGCTAATAGGTTGAAGACGTTATTTTTGTTCACAGATATTGCAGCATATTTCTGCTGAGTAACTCAGTTCAACATTCTCGTTTTGAATGGAGCAGATATGTGATAATGTGTCCTGTACCTTTCTTCAATAAGTCCATCTTGTTTTCCTCGTCAGCAGACGGTGCTGATCTATTACTCTCCATGTAATACTGGAAGAACTCCTAGTGAAGAAAACACAACCATCACCAAGTTAACGAGGAGGACAAGAAAAGCAGCGTTAGTGTCAGAGTTGGTGAGTTTTACCATCTTGGGCAGCATGAAGTAGGACGCAATGGCCAGAAGAATAACAACACAGGCCGTGACGAAGTAACCAAAAGCACTGTCCTGCAGTTTTGATCCACCTGAAGTCAGAAACAACAGTGGTGTGATTAGTATCAAATACATGTTTCAATGTGGAGATGTGTCCAAATTAGAAAAATATCAAGTGGATGATTCTAATTTTTAAATAAACGATATTTTGCTCTGGAGAAGATGGTTAATACCAGCGATAATTGAGAAATTAGGGCACTTTATATGAGGTGGTGTGATGGGTTCAGTAAGAAATAAAGTATAAATGCCTTTAGAGTAGTAAAATGTGGAGGCGAGTGGCTCGTAAAGCCGGAGTTAGCAACTAAACTAACCGAAAAAGTCCCAGCAGTTTTTATTGAAAGATAAACAACTTCTAAGAAACAGATTTGTTACTGAGGAGCCATTCATTAATCATCTATAATTACCCGACATCGACTCATTACTAAGCATATTTAATAATACAGCACGTGTGTGAAAGTATCATTACTGCTATCAGTACTGATGTTGCTAAAGACGTTTTGTTTCTTGTTCCTCAAGAGCCTCTGTGATGATTATACTGGATCTATCCAGGTCTGTGTAAAACAGAAGCTGCAGATCCATCAGCTGTGAGTCAGAACGCCCCTAACCCATTCGGTCTCGGTCCGTAGTACCAGCAGAACCGATCGACGTATGGCACCGAAACCATTTGATTGACAGCTGATCGCAGTCATTGATCGGCTCGTGATTTATGTCACTGACAACTCCAAAACGACCCGTAGCATTTAGAGTTTAACTTTAGATCATGCTATCAGAGATGATCTGAATGCAGGAGTTTAGTTATGAGACTAATGAGGAGCAGCAGCAGGAACACATGCGGAAAGTTTGACCGTGGATTAGCAGAGCTGCTAGCGGCTCGTTTCTCTGAGATATGGACAAAACTAAAGTGGTCAGCTTTCTGACGGAGCTGCTGTGTGAAACACAGGAACTACAGTACATAATATTAATTTAATTTTATGTTTCTTTTGGTTTAAAATAATAATACTAATAATGACATTTATGCATGGCTACTGGTTTACATCTTTTCACTGCATTGCCTAAATCCAAAAGGTTGTAATTAATTTACATTCAGAGTGAAATAATCATCTGATCTGGGCCGTCATCATTATGTTTGGGCCACCAATGAATTTATATAAGACAAAGTTAAATATCTCTATTTATTTTAGTCCATCAGAACCAGAACCTCAGCAAACATCAGCAGAGAGTTGATTCATCTGCTTCTGCTGCTCAAGTCCCGCCAACAATATGAGGAACGGACCGCGTAATGGAAAACCGAACCGCACATCAACCGGATAGTGTGCAATGTGCCAGTGGAAATGCGCCTTAAGTAAACCAGAACCAGCTAACCTATGTGCGCAGCTGTCCTTTGACTGGACCAGAACTTTGTAGATACGTACTGGCCAGGGCGCAGATCATGGAGAAGGCAGCGAAGGTGCCAGCCAGACCCTGTCCGCTCATGATGGGAGTGGTGTAGGAGGCGGGCAGAATCCCTGCGAGTCCAAACAGGCTGCCCTGAAGAATGGCGCCGAAGGCTGGTGAGACACGAACATCCAACAGCTTAAAACACAGAGGAACACATACAAAGACCACAAGAAGAGAAACTGAACCATTCCTCCGCTACAGAAACGACTTCCTTAACTACAGCTAATGTCTGAGCTGCGTGCAGAAATTGTGAGCTGAATCTCAAAGCTCTGGAGGTCACCACGTTCTCCTTTGAAGAAAAAATAAAAACACATCGGGCTCCTCGTGCATGAGAACATGCGGGTCAGAACCGACCCAATGGGGAGAAGAAAGAGGATGAGCTTATCCCCGCTGTGCTGTGACTTGTTGCAAATAAACAAACACAGCGAGAAGAGAGACTGTGTTGAGAATCTCAGCGTGAAGCTATGGAGGTTTTCCCATCGCTATAAAATTCCTAACGTGAAATGGACCTGGAAGAAGACAAGTCTAATTCAGTCCGACAGAGGAGCTTCACCATTTATACAAGGTGGTGTTGTGCTTTAACTAGGCCAAGGTTTAATGCTGTGCTCCACTGGCTGGTAGTCATGTTGCCCTCAGTTTAACAGCATCTGCTAATGTTGTGCATATTATCCATTGGAAACCTGAAGGAACATATTAAAAAACATATTTTCTACATTACTATCCATACCACAATGAGACACAAAAAGGCAGCACTGAAAATAATCAGTTTATTACAGAAGCTTTGTATATGTGTATGTTTTTGCCTTTAAAGTAAATGTAAGTTCCAAAACGTTTTAAGAAATGATAGTTAAGTAATCTAAACATGTGAAAATGTGAAAATGTGTATGTGAGCTAAACCTCAAAACACCCGACCTTCCTGTTTGTTCTTATCTATAACCTGATTATTGAGCTCCAGTAGTTAGGTATTTATTTTATTCTTTACTTTTTTTCTTTTGTAACCACTGGCAGTGCTTCTGCCGCACTACTGCATATTTGCCTTTCATTTCAATGGCATAAATAAATCAAATCAAAACAATACAAGATTATGAGCAACAAAAGTAAAACTGTCAGTTCTGACACTATTGATCCCAGTTTTCATGCATTATTTAGACGAGGATTGTGTCAAAAGTTAAACTCAGTCTTTAAAGACATGAAAGGACATGGTGTTCCACAAAATCTTCTTAATTTTCTAATGCTTAGACACATGTAACAATACATCAACATATGTTGCAAAACAGGAAAGTAGTCTGTGGGCGACTCCACAGAGTGTTTGTCATTTTAAAACTTCAGATGTAGCAAAACCACTTACAGTTGATGCAGACAATCTTAATCATAGTGAGGGTGAAGAAGGGAACAGGCTCTATGTCCACTTTGACCATGATAGCCGTCACCATGAAAACTAGGAAGATGACAGCCAAGCTGCCTGAGATGCGCAGCTTCTGAGGGATTCTGAAACAAAACAGAACGATACAGAACGTGAGAGAAAATCATTCACCTGTTTTCTGACCATGATTCTAACAAAACAAGTTTTAGAATAAATGCAAAGTGCAAAAAGCGAAGTGCTAGAAAGTCACAATGTCCTAGCTTTCTTCTGTGGCGGTAAGCGGAAGGAAACCAAAATAAAGTAGGTGTAAAAAAAAAAAAAGACAAGAGAAAATCCAAGGTGAGAAGAGGGAAGTGGGAAACAATTAGCATTCCTGCCTGTGTTTGTTCAAGGAAAACATTCACTGAAGTCTAATTAAAGCAAACATGACATAAAGACACACATTCTTTATGAGAGGATGAAGCCGATGCTTCGCTGGGTCTCATGCTGCATGATCTCTTCTTAGTGAAAAAAAAACATCCTGTAGCTCTAACACGGTTATTACAGATATTTCCAATCCGTAACTGAGCATGTTCGACCTCGTGTGGTAAAGAAGACGAGCGTTACCTTTGGTGTATGAAGGAGTTGAGGCAGGTGAAAATGAGCAGAGGCACCATGGCGCACAGCGTCATGACGTTGTTGAACTTTGACTCCAGCACGGTGCGTTCTGAAGTCGCATTGTGTTCGGTTATTGGATCTTTCAGTCGGCTTGTGAAATACTAAAGGAGAGCAGAGAGGAGCGCAGATGCATTAGTGAAGTTCTCCCACTGCCCCAGAGCAGAATGGAGTCCCAGGTTGGTGCCATGTGGAGGGAAACTTGGAGAAAACTGGTCTTATGTTTTTCTCACAAGATTTACAGAGAGAACAACTGAATGATGCACTGGTACCTTTTGGTCTCTTGCACATAGTTGCATTAAATCACATTCATATATGTGAATTAAACATGGAAAAATGTGGAAGTACTGAAAAAAATATTAGGGCTTTTTGTCATTTTCTTAATTTAGTCTTATTTTAACAAAGTCAGCATTTCTTATTGCTCATAAAAATAATTAACATTTTTAAATGGTCAAGATAAATCCACCTAACTGGATTATTTCAGATATGCTGATTAATAAAGTTAGTTTAGCATGTGGAGTAAAACTTTTATTATTACAATAGGCTCTTTGGTAAGATGAAGCATCTTACCATTGTTGCTGTCATGAAGAAATTCCACGGTAAAAGTGTTCCCAAGCCCAGGATGAAGAAAATAATCCATACTGCGTGGTATCTGGGAAAGGAAATCCACATGAGCGTTCATCAGTGAAGCCGTTCATCTTCAGATAAACAGACTGATTTCATCCCAGCCTGATTGTCGACAGACAGATGCTAAAGACAGGAGCGTTTTGTTCAACACAGACATGTCATCTCTGGTTTACAGTAACGTGTCTCACCGGTCCTGAGGTGCGTTTATGGCCGTCATGGTTCTCAGTCTGTGTCTGGTTTGTGTTCAGTCTTTGATTGGGGGGGCACCAGGTCTGCAATGAACAGAAAAAAATGGTATTTTTCACAATCAGCAGAATCTATTCCTCCTTTGTGTAAACAGATGTTCTAAAATATGGAAGGGAAAAAAAAACTGATCTGATTCATACTGAATATTAATATATTACAATACCAGGGTTTCCCTCAGTGTATTACAAGCCTGGTGGGCCACCAGGCTTCACTTGTGCCCCCACCAGGCTAAGCATTGCTTATTTATTTAAGTGTTTTTAAAATGTTT
The DNA here is from genome assembly GCA_903066825.1 of Alfaro cultratus. Classification (NCBI taxonomy): domain Eukaryota; kingdom Metazoa; phylum Chordata; class Actinopteri; order Cyprinodontiformes; family Poeciliidae; genus Alfaro; species Alfaro cultratus. The sequence goes on from CAEFZX010008972.1 coordinate 29,178, forward strand.
GCATTTATTAAGACTATAGAGTTGGTGTTCAGGTGTTAATCTTCCAATCTTTCAATAACACATAATTATCGAGTGATACTTTAAAATTTCCTGTCAACTTTAAACATTTTTTAACTCAAAAACACGACCGGCCGTGGATTTTTAGAAAGTTTTCTGGGGGAAAACTTGAATAAGTAACAAAAATTCTGATCTCTGTGTGTTTGTAATATCTCCATTTGTTTAGATTTGGTGTTTTGGAGGCAGTGCTGTTTATTTTAAATGCTCAGAGTTGCTTTCCCCCACCCCAACTGGTAACTAATTATATTTACATACTGGCTCCCAAGCCTCTGCTGTAGGTTAATTAATTCACAAATTGTTATTTTCCAAGCAGCAACATTATTTATAAAAGCAAGCTGGCACAGGCTGCTCAAATAGACATCAGGAGAAAGAAGAAGAGCTGATTTCAGCCTAACAAACGATCGTGGAGTCTTGTTTTTAGATGAAACCGGCAGATTAACTTTTCAGCAGAAATCGGTGTGACTTCTGGCCACAAATCTTAAGAAACAGATGGGGCAACAACTCTACTTCCTAATTGGAAACATTTCAGACAGATGCTAAAGACAGGAGCGTTTTGTTCAACACAGACATGTCATCTCTGGTTTACAGTAACGTGTCTCACCGGTCCTGAGGTGCGTTTATGGCCGTCATGGTTCTCAGTCTGTGTCTGACCATTTCTCACCATTACAGGGTGAGAAATGCAGCCGCAACAGCAGAAGGTGGTCAAAAAGTCACAATTCAGAATGCCGCAATATCTCAACACGTTTCTCTACACTTTCTGAATAACAAAACATGAAAAAGTACCCTGAAATAAAACAGACTTACTGTCCAGCAGCCTTTGGAGACTCCAGCTTCCTCTCATCAACTAACACAACGGCTGAACAAGCTCCGCACGTCTCATTTATACCATAGGGAGGTTCGCTTGGTTAACACCCAACTAAACACTAGACCCACTCTACATCTCCTCCTCCAGCCTCTCACACCCTGGAGACCTCAACCCAATCCTTGTTGTGCAGCTTTACGTTCACATTCCTCTCATACGCATGTGACCATCCCTGGCATGTCGACGTAAACTCCTGAACAATTATGGAGCAACGTTTGGTCCTGCATGTGATTTCTGTCTGTTTCTTCCTCAGCGATATGACTGTAAACTCCTCATAAAGCACCCCACTCTGCTCGCTTTTTATTGTTTTTATCCTGTTTGCACCATCCTAGCTAAAATAGCACTCAATGTGTCGGGGCGCATGCATGTTTTAACCTGAATTCAACACAATCAACTACAATTTTGCAATTGCAAAGAACCAGATGAAGGCAAATTTGGTTTATAAATATATTTGTAGGTGAGTGAACTGAATGCTATTGCTCCATGTTTGGTTCTGGGAATGCAGAGAAGACCAGAACCAGAATACTTGAGAGGTTTGGAAGGTCGATACACTAACAGCAGATCTTTAATGTATTGTGTTGCTAAGCCGTTCAGTGAGTAAAGTAATATAAAGTCTATTCTCTGAGCCACAGAGAGCCGGTGTATGGACTTTAAAACTGGTGTGATGTTCGCTATCTTTCTGGTTTTAGTGACAACGCGAGCAGCAGCGTTCTGGATCAGCTGCAGCTGGACGACTGATTTGTCAGTCAGACTTGTGAAGACACTGTTGCAGTAATCGATGCAACAAAAGATAAATGCATGGATGAGTTTCTCCAGATCTTGCTGAGACATTAGTCTTCTTAATCCTAGAAGTGTTCTTCAGGTGATAGAAGGCCGACTTTGTGACTGACTTTATGTGACTCAGAGGTTTCTAGTCTGAGTCCATCACCACACCCAGATTTTGGGTCTAGTTTTCAGCTGTAATAACTAGATCTGTGTGTCTAGATCATTCTTCCTCTGTTTCGAAAACCATTTTGTTTTGTTCATCTAAAGAAATAAACTAAACCAGAGTGACGGTACAAAGAAAAGAAAACAAAAACAATGCATCAGTCTTCAATTAAAAACACAAACACTTGGATCCTGCAAGATTAATGAATATAAATACATATGCAAACTTAAACCGCATTAATGTCAAATGTTCATGTAGTTTACTGGCGTAACAAATCACATGATGCATCTGACTGGTCCTGACTACACACACAGTAGTGTGTGTAGTCAGTAGTAGTAGTATATGACACAGAGTCCTATATATGAAGGCAGCTAACGAACGATTAAGCCATTAGGAATCAGGCATCGCAGCAACAGGACTTAGGAACCACTGTCTGGGAAAGGCAGACACAGAATGTGGGATGGGAAAACAGCTTTACTTCTGCAACAAAGACATTTCTGGAGAACCTAGGAGCTATCTTGGGTTCTCCGATGACGATAGCCACCTTATCATCCGTCTCCAAAATGTTTTAAAAGAACTGAAAGCTTCATTGTGTTTGTGTGTAGGCTCAGTTTTAAATCCAAAACACCCGTAGGAGATTCTTTTTCAAAGAAATAGAAAACATCTTTCAGCAGTATTGGAAGAGATGCTATGGCTGACATTATGTAACGGTTAATTACAGACCTGCTTCTGTCCTGTCTACTGGTAATTGAACAGAACCAAGAAGAGATGTCAAATGTACACATCTATTATCAAATTTACCAATAATTGCATTTCTACCCAACAGTAACTGCTGTTCAGTCAGCTTTGAAACACACACACTTCTATTTCTGACATGGTGGAAGAGCCATTTTGTTCTTTTTACCCATCATGTTTCTCCTTTAAAATCTTCATAAAATGCAGTAATTTGTGTGGAAAACAAACTCAGAGACACAACAGGAATCCCATTAAGTTCAACTCCTCCTAGCTCTGGTATAGGTGTGGTTGATTTTGACCCAAACTTTGTGGTTTGGAAAAATCCTACAGTCTGAAACAACTGGGAAAATGTGAAATCTGATTCAAACATTTTCCAGGTCCAAATAATAATAAAAAGGCTGTAAAGAACAAATTGTATTCTCAAGAGTTTGTTCTTGGTATATTGTTAACATAATAAACGTGATGTAAAATACATTAAAATAAAGAATCTCAAAAACTATCCATCCATCACTAATCCAACAGTCTGACCATCCATGCATCATCTATCTATCTGTCAATCCTTCAATTCAAATGCTCCTCAATACATCCCTCAATGACTCAAATCGTCGTCTAGCAAATGTTTATAAACTCTGCACCAACCCACACTTACATTTGTCATTCATTCTAATTTTAATCAGCTCCACGTTCTTGTCTAAACTGTTCCTGGACTGAAGAAATCATGTAAAAATTCGTCATGCAATATTTTGTGTTACTCCTATAATGGTCCAGACTTTGACTTAGGACTCTGGAAACTTAAGTCTAGAAACGTCTGGAACTCTGTAAAGGAAAAGCTGCAGGAACTCCTGGTTTTTTGAAGAAAATGTTTATGAAATAAAACTTCCATGCTCACTCTGGTTGTCACCACAAGCGTCTAATCTCTCTGCTCCGCTCAGCCAGCCAAACCCTATCATAGCCAGCAGCATCATATACAACAACAAACATACCGCTCCTGCAAAGTATGTCTCTCTCACAGTGCACCACGCTCATGAGCCAATTGGCAAAGGTTGCCCAGTACTGGAGCGGTGCCCAGCAGAAACACAGCACTTTGCAGTCTGCGCAGTGGTGCACTTTCACACATTTACTGGTTGTCCTCTCTGTGACATTGAGAACTGGCACAGAAATGTACCAGGGTCAAACTAAAGCTCTGTTCTCGTTTACAATTTTAATATTCACTCAGATCACGCTGATTTAAAAAATGCAATTAGAGGAAAACACAACGCTGGAGTCTAGGAGCCGTAGATGTTGAAGGAGTTTAAAAGGACAAGAGTTCATGTTCCTCACTGTATGCCATCTCTAACAGAGTCACCTTTATTACCAGACTGAGGAATAGTTTGATGCTGGTCATATGATCAGGGTAATAGAACATCCTTCTGGAGGTCGTTTCCTAAACACACACACAGACGTGCAGAAACACACTCACACACACGCATAGCTATGCCATGTCATCAGGACAGATTTAAACCTGAATGGTTTTCTCAGAAGTAATAGGAGGAAATGAATCTCAGTAGTCAGTAACACACCAAAACTATGTAACAAGAACACTTTTAGAAATAGGTTTAAAGAATATTTCATCTATATAAACCCAGCTGAGTCCAAATAAGTATGATAATAAATACTACAACAAAACCTTGGACAAAACGTTTGAGCTTTTCTCATTGGTCCTCAGATGACCAATCAGAAAAAGCAACAAACTGATTCGTGCTTATTCTGTTTCTTAGAGTTCAGCTATCTGCAACCAAATCAAGGGTTTTGTATCCGGACAATAAAGAAAAGAAAGCATTGTCCTCCTTATCAGGTCATAAAACATTAATTACAGCTTCAAAACAACAACAACCACATGTGATACTTGTACACATCTAGCTGCCCTTTAAATAATGATTAATTCAGTATGTCTATACAATGGTCTTCATGCGTTATTCACTGAAACAGGATTAAAGTAAACCATTGACCCTCCTGATAACGATGCATAAAGAGCTTTACAAAGAAACCCACTGGTGAAAAGAATCAGAACCAGCTGAGTGGATCCTGTTGAGGGGTTGGAAATATGACTATTACCGTCTGACCAGTGAAAAAGTGCAACCAGGTCACATTGATAACCACATTATTCTGGGTGGATGTTACTGCTGAATGAAAAAGACTTGAAAACGGCTATTTTTAGCCCCAGTAAACCTTTGATTAAGGTGTAAATGTCTCTCTGGAAACGCATTTAACAGCAGCTCCTCTCTGACACACAACATGGCATTTCCTTCACTTCTATTAAATATAAATAATAACCTCTCTAAGCAGGAACACTTGAAAATATATATTAAACCATGTCCTTTGTGAAGTGCACAGTTCAGAGACTGAGATCCAGACAAAAGTCAGGGAGCAAAATCAATCTTTAATGCGCATACGAACGGAGAACAGAAATACATGAACTGAGGAAAAATCTGCTCTAACGAACTCAGAGTTACTTTATTCACCTCTCTCTCAGCTAACAAAGGTGAAGACTTAATCTTCATGGACCAAAACAAAGGAAAGGAAAAAGGCAGACGGAACAACTCAACTTTGTATGCAAGCTAGACACTATCATGTCTAAGGGATGCAAAACCTAAACACTCTATCTCTGTGCCGGGAAGGCCACAGGAAAAACAGCAAGTTCGCAGACGACAGACCTGGAAAAGTTCAGCAGACACATCTTGTTCAAATAGTTTGTACACCCTCTGCAGCTGCACAGAAAAACATCTTGACTGTGACACAATAACATTACATTTATGATATGATACATAAAGGAGCACTGTATGATGCAAATAAAACATTTTCTGTTTAAAGAAAAATCTACTTCACACCTTGTATCTGCTAATAATCTTTCTCCTAATATCAAATTGGAGTTGATAAGCTTTAAAATGTGGATATTAGGTGCCATAAAAGCTTATTTCTCTTAACTAACAGGAAAAACAAGCGAACATTTTTATTGCAGCAAAGGATCCCAAATACTGAGGCGCACTGTAAGCCAAACACACTTCGCACGCTCTGTCCACAGATGGTTGAGATTTCATATTTGCATGCTTACTAGCAAATTTGATGAGTTATTGAAATATATCAGTACTTCCATCTTGAGAATACCAATTCTCCAAGTATATACATTTTAGCTAGCTGATTTAGAGATCCTACGGCTTGCTAAGCAGTAAACGGACCGAAACTGGAAATGTGTTTTGATCAGATGAGATTAGGATTGAGCTATGAGGAAAACAGATAAATGCCGACTGTTGGGTATGCTGGAGGGATTCATGATGCTGCGGGCCTCTACCCAAGCTTGAACACAGGGCAAGCCGCGGTTAAAAGTTACCCAACATTACAGAGTCGAGACGAGCTTGAGAAACTACAAATGTTCATCTGCTTTGGTTCTTGTTTTGAACAGTAATGAGAAAAAGAAGCAGCAAAATGGCTCAAGTTTTGTCATTACTGCGGCTTCAAACAAGCATCATCTAACTGGAAACCACCAGTCTAATATTTTTTATTTGTTGTGGACATGCAACAATTAACTTATTAATATTTCAATCCTTTTGAGAGGGTAGACAATGTTTGTACTGAGTGTCGCTTTCATGGCCACAATGAATGAATCAGTCTTGTTAGTGAACCATGCGAGTGTGGCATTGAAATGAAAATCTAAATCAACTGTGTTTTAGGCTACAAGTGACAACGCTTCTGTTTAAACTGTAAGAAAAAAAACTGAAAAACATTTGAAACCATTGTGACAGCAATAAAGTTTCATTAATTCATTGTCCAGAAGGAAAAGAAAGAAAAGAGTCAAGATGATGTATGTTTTCTAACACGCCTTTGCAAGTTTACTTGCAAAGCTCTAGCAGATGTAAGCCAACCGACTGGACAGAGATTAAAATTAATCAGTTTTCCATGATTTGGCTCTAGCTGAACATCAGCAGGTCAAATACTGGAAGCTGATGTTTTGTTCATGAAGTGCATCACAAATCGGCATCTCTTTTGATGCACTTTGTGTTCAGTTTTATGAAGAATCCGATAAAAGCTAAGGATGTGTGCTTTAAAGCATAAAATGTGATCATTGTAACCCCTTTTTCCTGTTGGACTCAAAACCATTAAACTCGATCAAAGCATCTGCAACACAATTTGTCTTTTATGGCCAAAGCTTGTTATCAATTGTTCCAATAAAGCAAGAGTTCACACAAATGAGTTTGCATTTGTCGCAAGCCTTAAAAAATGAACAACCACTTTCAATAAAAGTGGAGATTAGTATCATCCAATAAAAGGCTGACAGGGGCGTGCTGTGGTGGCGCAAGGGTTTAGCACGCCCCACATTTGGAGGACTTAGTCCTCGACGCGGACGTCGCGGGTTCAACTCCCGGTCCCGGCGACCTTTGCCGCATGTCTTCCCCCTTCCTGTCAGCCTACTATCACAAAAAATATGAGCCACTACCACCGCAAAAATTCTTCGGAGAAAAAAATGATAAAAAAAAAAAAAAAAAAAAAAAAAAGGGGGGAGAAAAAAAAAAACAAAACAACTTTGCGCCTTTCTATCCCCTCACCTTCACACCCAAATAACAAAAAAATTCTCCCAAAAACCACCCAAAAAATTATTGTTTAAAAAAAATTAAAAAAAAAAAAAAAAAAAAAAAAAAAAGGCTGACAGATGAATCAAGAGGATCAGATGAGCTAAGAGGAAACTTAAGACACATCAAATGCTTCAGGAAGCTAACAAAGTGCATACGTCCTCCTGATTACTCATACATAAAACATACATCTTGGTATTTTTAGACCCAAATAATGCTAACGGTAAATGATTTCAATCATGTGAATCACTGAGATTTTTATCTCTGTTATATAAAAATCCAATGGAGAACAGGAAATAATAAAAAGACAATGAAACAGCCATGAACAAGGCGCTTTTGAGTAGTGAAAACATCTGTAGAAGATTGAAAACAGTGGGGAATAGATTTTAATTCGTGCCAAAGTGAGGCGGAGGATAAAAAAGTCTGACGCCATTTGTCGTCAGCCTGCCAGCTCTCCACCCCAAATGATTCCCGCCATTCTGAGAGCAACAAAGAGCTCACCTCCAGCTACCAGCCTTTGTAGTTTGCTCAAGTGACTCATGATGACGCCTCACCATGTGGCGTCATCACATGGTGAGGCGTCAGCACGATGAACTGCTATACCGCAGTTCATCCTGCCATCTCAGGCAAAAAAAAGATGCCCCTCTGACTTTGATTTAGCTTCAACTCATCGCGCAACAGGTGTGAAAAAGAAAACCCCACCGAGGGCCAGATGTGAGCTCCGATCAGCTGTTTGCTGAAAAACAAAGAGGCCTCTCTTCTTCTCCTTGCTTCAGGGTGACCGAAGTTGGTGGAAAAGCACAAACACATGCCAGGAAAGACATAACGCTTCGCTCCGTCAGGAAGGAAGAGACACTCCCTGGTTCAGATGAGCAAGCATTCAGATTTTATAGAGGAAATGGACGAAACAGGGTTTTCGGGTACTTCACACACTGTTCAACGTGAATGAGAAGAGCCGCTGACTACATATTACACAGCTAGCTTGAAATTAAAAAGTGAACATGGATTCTTAACATGAAATTTCATTGTGATATTTCTGGAATACAACCAAATAATGAAAACAGCATTCATTTTAGTTGCCGTTCAAAGGTTGTCCAAATGTTCTGTAATCTCTTGGTTACATTCCTCTTCGGATAATTTGACTTTATCTTTGGCCTTTCCAAAAAGTGTAATTTTCTTCACTCTTTGCTTCATATTCAACCTGAATATGAAACAAGAATGAACTGGTCATTGCAACAGTCCATTCTCAAACGCGAAGAAAAGCAACATCAGATTATGATGCTGCCACCACCATGTTTTAATGTAGGTTTTTGTGTCTTTTCCTTGAGCCACAAAGATTTTAATCTGGATTCTACAAACGATAGCACACTCTGCAGCAAGAATAATTTATTCAGACCTGAATGTTGTCTTCTGGAACAAGGTTTCCCTTACCATTTGAGATGACTGTAATACGCCACATGTGAAAATCTCACTAGGACAGTTAAGGTTTACTTCAAGTCAATTAGGTGTGTAAACAAGAAGATATGAATATTTGTCCAAGGCCTGCGAACTTAAGCCACCAGGTTATCTGTTTTTTGTTTGTTCAGCCAAATTGTACTGGACATATTCCACATTTAACACTAGAAATGCTTTTACCTGATGTACTATGATCAAAATGTTCATATATCACCAAAAAAAATCAATCCAGTGTAGACTTGTGAGACTCGCTAAACATATAAGACCACACATAAAGACTTTCTGTTTTCGTTCAGGGGGAAACAAACATGTTTGTCTTCCAGGACATCGACCAGCTGATAAAAGCTTCACCTCTTATCTCTCCTGTCGTGTGACGCAGCAGAAGGACCACGTGCTCCCACTCAAAGACCTCGTTTGTAACAGCGGCCCACGTGTTTTTTCTACTCTATGCGCTCCCACAAGTTTACGCAGAGATTTTAAGCCTCGAGCAAAAATTATCCGACCACCCTCCGATACTCTAAACAGGGAGGCTGTTTTAAAACATTTCGCCCAAAAGAACAGAGCCCGGTACGGTTCACGGTATGGTATACAGGGAACGCCACAGAGAGACCGGGATATTTCACGTTTATTCACTATATTACACCGAATACACGAGGAACCGAATGGGGGTACATTTAAGCCAGACAGAGAAATGAGGCTAAAAACTGTTATTTAATAAAAATTAATTTTAAAAAAATTCACACATATTAAACCTCCATCTATGTATGACTTCTGAAACAGCAAATGAGATGACAAAAAGAGTCTTACAACCACTAAATTATGTCCGCTCCCGACACTTTATCATCCCGTTAATGTCATGAAGCTGGAAACAAACTTTCGCCCAGCAGACCGGGTCCGAGCGGCGTGTTCATCATTTTATTCACATGAAGTAGCAGCAGAGAAACGTCTTACCGTGTTAAAGTCGGTGTTGTCCGTCTGAGTCAAGTCTGTATAGATACAGCGACAGCTTCAATGTCGCTGAACCCCCTGCACCATCCCGCTCCCTTCACACTCACTGTGAATGGATGACCAGCAACTGTGGGCGGGACAGTGCAGGGTTTGAAATATTTCTTTTTTTTAAAAAAAAAAAAAAAAAAAAAAAAAGTGTTTTTTTGTTGTTGTTGTTTTTTTATTTTTTGCTGAACTGACAGGAAAGTGGGTAAAGACAGACGGCAA